>CAEFZX010004740.1:0-43243 GCA_903066825.1 Alfaro cultratus | reverse complement strand
ATATAGTCTATGAAAAATATTAGCTCCTCTGCCTTCCCCCAGTGCTAGCAGAGTCTGTGATGAATACTCTTGGCCACCTATGATGGCAGATAAATGCTTTACCTGAAACGGAAAGTTTTTTCTCCACTACAAAGCAGCGAATCAATGATTAACAGAAACAGAAATGAATACTTAGTTTTAAAAGTTTTTTTCTATATAAAATCAGAAAAATTATACATTCAACTTTTTGCAAAATAAAGTCCAGTCCATCAGTTAAAATGGAAAAGAGAATGAAACATCTGAGAGTCTACAGAGTCATTCTTCCATTAAAACTAGCAGGTCAGATAAGGAGCACAGTAAGCGGAGACGGAAACAATGGGCATATGGTAACTTTGGAGGAGTTCAGGTGGGAGACTCTGCTGACAGAACAACTAAAGGTCAGGGGTTCCAAAAATTGGGCCTCAATAGAACAATGGTGAGAAGAAACTCAATGTTGGAGGAAAGTTGTTGGCAGTCTGTTCTAAAATTGACCACAAGCCAGACATGTGGAATAAGGTGTTCTAATCAGATGTGAATGTTCAATAGCAAAATGTTACAAGTGGGGAGAATTAACACTGCACAATCACCCTGAACACACCTTTGGTAGAGCTAAATGGCAATCCTGGAAAGAACAGACTGGAGTTAAGGTTTGCTTTTCAGCACACAAACAACTCCAAGCAAAAAGCTAGAGATGTAGTAGGACCTTTAGATCACACCGCATTAGTGTGTGCTAATGACCCAGTCGCGCCAAAGTTGTAAGATTTAAAAAAAAATAAATACTATATGACGATCCCCACATTGTGAAGGGGAATCATTTTAAAGTCAATAAACACCACTGACGTCAAGTCTGTCTGGTTTGGTTACCAGCACCAGGTCACTGACAGCTGATTTTTTGTTTTAGTCCTGTGGGTTGTAGGTTGAGGCATCTGTTAGTCTGGTCCAGTCCAATCCACGGACATTGCATCAGATTTTGATCTAGGGAATTTGGAGACTTAGTCAGAGTCTTTGACTCTTTGCTCTACAAGCTGTTTCTGAGCAGTTTATGCAGAACAGCAGAGTACGTTGACCTCTTGGAAGCAGCCACTGCTTTCGAGGAGCATTATTGCAAAGTAGAGGGTGTGCTTGACTTCAGGAGAGAATTAACACAATCAAAGGTGACATTCATCAATCCAAAATAATCGGACCAGAGGTTCCCTTGTTGAAGGTTGTTTATTTTAAACTTTAGTCCACGTTTTATTTACCCTACCTGCCAGTGGTTTTAATTTTCTGGTTATTGATACTCTCAATACAGCTGCTTAAGACTTTAACTAGAGGGCTAAAGCACAATCCCCTCAGCTCCCTGTGGAACTGAAACTCATTGGCATCAATTAGGAATAGTCTTGTTCAGTGATCAGAGTATAACGATTGGTCTGAAAGCTGTAAGAAAGGTAAGAAAGCATTCACTGATTGACTTGTGAAACCCTTTTATCCCATGTGCTGCAATTACCAAGGAAATCCCATCGATACACACATTATGGGTCTTAATTTTCTCATTGAAATTCAGTCCAGTCAGGATGGAAAATAAAATTACAGTGAAAACAAAAGAATTAGCTTCTTCCCCAATTGATTTTTCAGTGGAATGTCGAAAGAAGCTTTTAAAACATACCAATTAGACATATTAATTTTTGCTATTTTAATTTTTTCCAGAATATGTTTTTTGCATATGTGAAATTAAATGAATCTATTATTTGTTGTATTCCAGGAAGCAGTTTTGTGGTGAGCATGGGCAGCTTCCTGGATGTCTCCAACTGGCTAAATCCAGCTAAGCTAACGCTTTACTATCAGACCAATTCATCAACACAGTGGGTCCATGACTACTGTGGCCAAAGGACCACTGAGCCCTGTGAACAGATTTGTGACCAGGAGACAGGTTGGTTTACACAACCCAACACATTCCCATTCAATATAAACACAGGCTCTCTTTCTTCTCCACATAGTAGTGAATGATTCCTGTGGTATGTTGCTTATGAGCCGGTATGAGTTTCTAACTGTATAAAAACTTTAATAGTCTCTATTTTGAGCATAAATATAAGCCAGTCACTTGCAGATGACTAGTTGTACTTATGTTTGTACAATTTAATTCAGCTGATTTATAAAGCACAAATTCACAACAAATGTCATTTTGATGCACTTTACAAAAAGCCATTTCAATTTAATCCCACATACATTACGCCCTAGTTGTTAATCAATGCATCAAGTTCAGTTCATCATACACATTAGTTTAAAAATTGTTCTATCTAAGGAAACCCTGCTGATTGTATAGAGTCACTGACTGTAGCATTCACTCTTGGATGAGAATGAGCATGTTGAAGAAAAACTTCTCTTTAACAGGAAGAAACATTCGTTAGAACCTGGTATGACCATGGAATAACCACATTAGTTTTGCCAGCAAACAGAACAGACACAAAATTGAAACAAAAGAACTAATGGAGAAATACTTTATATGTTAATAGCAGGAGAAGGGAAATGTTTTGTTGTTGACAGCATTTCTCTCAGCTGATGTCCCCCTCCATGAAGGTGTGACAGGCAAACAGCAAGGCAGACTAAGCATAGCTTCTGTATATATGAAAAAACAATCAAAACAAACAAACAAACAAAAAAAAAAACAGGAGAAGACATAAGTTAAGAGGTTAAATAACAACAAATAATACAAATTGAAGAGTAGTAAAAGAAGAAAGTAGCAGAGTGAAAAAAGGTGGCCAATTTGTCCTTTAGCAGCCTATTGTAGAATCTACTACCTTATATATGTAAAACATTTTGAATGATGTCCCATTGGTAGCATTTCATAATTAATTTGCTATAAATCTAAAATAATACAAGCAGCAGTGTATATCTTAAGAAAGTGTTTTTTGTTGTTGTTTGTTTTTGTTTTGTTTTTTGGTGCTATTTTAAGTAAATGTAACAGTCCTCTTAAGGTCCTCTGTCTATACTTGGAGCGACAGCCAGACTCCAGCACACACACTGCGTAAGCAGAACTCACAATGTATTTCGCCGCATCTCTGTAAACAACCACCAGCTCCAGTATGTACACATTCAGCACAGAACACTTTACACCTAGTGACATTAAGACCGTCCCAGCAAAAGCTGAGCAGGCAGCTTGATGATATTTATCTTACCTTGAGTGGTCTGTTTCCCCAGTGTTTTTTTTTTTTTTTTTGCCCGACTGGATAAAATCTAAGCTCATTAGAATGGATTACATCTGTAATGTATGTGAAATTTATGTAACCCAAGTCAAGGACATGCTGAGGGCTGATGCATAATGTATTAGAGGCCCAGACTCCCAGCCCAGTCGGTACACACAACAATGCCAAAGATGGAATTGGCACATATGTGTTCGGAGATGTGTAGAGACAAGAGTGCATCCAACTGCAGTTCATTAGTCCCTGCACGTCGCTGCAATGTGAAATCATTAAAGGTTGTAACTCAATTTTTGAGTCATTTATCCAGCCCTCACTGCATTCAAAATGTTTACTTTGTAAGAGCGGCTGTCTTCCTGTCACTGTCCTTTTATTTTTCCTTTCATCTGTCCTTATCCGAAGCTAGATTGTGTAATCAGCAATTGCTCTTGAGTATGTTTGTTGTCCTTGGTGAACAATGGTTCACCAAGGTGCCAAAGGTGTTCTTCAAAAGATTTCTGTTACAGGACATTTCCTTTTAAATTCTTGATGGAACACGCACACACACAATGAAAATGTTCTAAATATTTAATATCGCTTTTAATTGTGTCATTTGTTACAGAGTAAAATGTCAAATGATTGTTTTTGCCGCATTAAACGCAACCAAATGAAGCAAAAATATACCTGCTGTACATGTGGGTTGGACTGGAAGGTCAAAATACTTCTGACCTGATCTAGGTACATGCTACACCTGGTAACTATAACATCAGGAAATTAAAAATGTTGGTTAAAGGACCACAAAATAAAGCTCAGTAATTTGTCTTGCAAAATCACTCCTGAAACTTTTTTTAATTTTTTTTGTCAGATTACAACAAACAACAGTGTATTTCCCTGGGTCAGGAATTTAGACAAAAAGGTTAAAGTTTAGACCATGGGAAAGACAATTCAGAAGTGGTTTACAATGCTTTTTTGGAGATAAAAATCTCTCTTTACTTTAGCCCCTTCATCTCATAGTTCCAAAATAAACAATCAACCATGGACCCAACAGCCCCCTTTATGGCTTCTTTTGTTTTTTTACATTATGAAAGGCAATCTGTTAAAACCAGTCCTTTGAGATTTCAGCACATAGTGCTGTGATTATGGAAGCAAAGAGTTATTGCGTACAACTTGCAGCCTTCACCTGCAGAGGATTTCCCCAGAGCTGAGTTGTCCAAATACATTCAGTGCTTCAAACACAGGCAAAGTTGTTGTGGGCCATCCTCAGTATATTATATTCTGCATCAGATTGCGCTGATTAGCATATTTCTCAGATTAGATTGACACTAAAGGATGACACATGTCTCTGTTCAGTGTGAATCCACATACTGAACAGCTGCTGCTGCTTTCTGTATTTGTAGTTAGTATTGTGCGTCTCACTTTTTCTGCAATCCAGAATTACTTCCTGCGGTTCAGAGAAATTTACAGGTTTATTACTGCCTCGAGACATGGATCAGGGGTGTAATAATGGAGGGTGAATTTCACCTCCCCCTTTGGTGCCTATGAATGTTTTGAAATGAACTGTATGTACATGGAATCACAGCTCTTTTAATAGTCATCATTCCTGTATTCCCTAGTTTGTGTTTTTTTTTTATAATGAAAATGCGTACAAGCAAATCCTGCTGATTGAAATGAGATTCACATTTGTTAAATAATGGAGCTGCAAAGCCCAATTATTTAGGTATTTCACATGGTTGTATTAGCAGAATGCTTCAAATATTTTTATTATTTTTTTAGTGAATATTTAACAGAAAGTTATCTGAACTCTGTACAAACTGTTCTAAAGTTAAATAGCTTGGCCTTTAGACCTGTCAAGTTGGTCAGTTTTCAAAGAGGAGCCAGCCTGCAGACATACATTCTCTGGCCTCTATAATCACAAACAAGGATGTGTTTCCATAGGTTCTCTACCAGGATCTCCATCATCCCCCCCTATTATGTCTCATTGTCAAGCCTGCTGACAGGCACTGTTGACTACCTGTCGCTGTATCACTGTGACCTGATAATCAGTCCTCTTTTCCTCCACATTCACTCCATAATTCACCTGCCAGCGTGGAGGTCAGCATACAGAGATGATGCAATTGTTTCTGCTTTCTGCTCAAACCCTGGCTGTCCATAATTGGGTGACTAATAATGCAATAATTCTTGTCTGAATGCAAGAAAAATGTCACTGGAACTCGAAGCACTTTACTTTTAGATTTATGTTGCAATTTCTGCAGTCAAAGCAAAAATAATCTTAAATTTAAGGTTCATGATTTTTCTTTATTAATATAGTGATGACAATGGAACTTCCTGATACAAAAGGTTTATTGAGAATCCAAAGTCTAGAAATAAAAGGACTATGGCACAACTACAAATGTACCAAGGCATGGTCATTAGGAGAGAGAGCATTGATTACAGAAGGAGCCCCAGGCACCTTTGGAGGAGCTGTGGACATCCGCAGCTCCTCCAAAGGTGGCTGGGCACCAGGGAACTATTTAACATTCACTCTTTATGGAAGAATGGCCATTGTTGAAAAGACACTAAAAGGAGGGTTTTGTGCAGTGTCCTACAAGCCATGGGAATACTCTAGATCAAAGCATGTTAATGTGCTGTATTGACCAGTTTTGAATCCAGTTGAGAATTTTTGGCAAGAAACGTGATTCCCAGACAGTCAGACAAAAGTTCTGCCAAAACACAATTGAGATTGAGCAATTTGCAAAGGATTGTCAAAAAAATTCTAATTCCAGATATGTAAAGCTTATATGGATGACCCCCTCAAACTTGCACTTGTAATTGCAGCATAAAGTGGTTTTACAAAGTAAAAACCCAGGAGGGATGGATAGAACTGCACATCTTAATTCTTAGACTTTTATTTGTACATAAATATGTGCATAGATGTGAAGAGGTTTAAAGGGTATTTAAACTTTTGAAAAGCATTTCACATATAAAACTGAACTGATCTTATCAACTGCTTTAGCTGGCCACCTAAACACATTGCATATATGTCTACATGTATGTTGTTCACACATCCCTGGAGAAAACACTTATTAAATCCACCCAAGTTCTTTAAGAAGAATGTCTTCTCTTCCTGGAAATATTATTACAAGCACAAATAGGCATCCATCCAACAATAAATCTTTTCTCTGCCAACACTATGAACCTTGAAATGTGAAAATCATCCACGCAGCCAGAAAGAGATACAGAAATTATTACGGTGGCGAACATCATTTCCAGCATGATGTGAAACGGAGTTGCTTTGTGCTCTCGTTTGATTGCCTCTGTTTAACTGCTTTGGCCTCTTAATTTAGAACAGAGGGAACGGTTGATATGAGAGACTGGAGAAAGGAGCTAAAACAGGGAGACTGAACTTATTGGCAATGTTCTATTAGTCCGCATAAAGCATCTTACTGTTCCCATCTGCACTATCTGGGTATGTGTATTCCTACAATCTTAGATGGTGTGAATAAGGACAATTGAACAGTGTTGCTCATCTAATGGTGATTTGGAATCACAGGTGAGTTTGTATCTCTAATGTAGAACTAGAAGACGCTGTGGTCATATCTTTTAAATTCCTAAATTAACCCATGTTATGGGAGCTTCAAAAACAAGCACCTTACCTAATCACAAATCAAAATGCCATGAAAGTAGCTAATTGGAAGCAATTAGGAATATTTATTTTACAAAGGCCTGAAACAAAAATTAAATACTACTAATAAATGCTTTGAATTAAGATTTTTTTAATTGTTTTTCCGATGCCTATCAGTCCAGCTGATTTACTAAGTATAGATTTTGTGCCCATAAATAAAACTATTTTTTATACACATAGTAGCCAACAAAAGAAAAGCAAAAAAAAACGATTACCATTTATCTTTTATGAAATGAACCATTGATTCAAATGGTCTGTAATATTATCCAAAAAAGCAGTTGACATGCAGCTTACTTATCTTCTATTTTTACAATTGGTTAACCTTTTCAAAATGTGTTTTTATTGCAAAACTCTGCACAAAGGATATGTTTTAACCCCCTGTCACACTCACTGGGCTTATTTGAGCCTAGTAAACAATAAAATGAGCTTTGCATCTCAACTACAAAATCAATCTTTATCTACCTCAATAGCACTTTTTCATGCAAAAAGACTGACAGGTCAAACACATGCGCCTGACTTTGGTTAAAGGTTAACTCAGCAGGCTGAGTAATCAGCCAGGCATAAATCTTCCTGCTAATTGCTTGATCCCAACCTAAATGTGTTTGCAGTGAAGAAAGAGCCGCACTTCACTGATTACTTGCAGGGTTTGTTTCAGATTAGAGTAGGAAAGGGCTTCCAGGCTAGTGCACCTCATCTGAAACAAGGTGGGAAAGGTGTATAGAACATGTCCCTTGGCAGCTTTACAGCTTACACATTTAGTTGTGTAAAAACAAGTACTTCTAATAGTGTACTCAGCTCAACTACTATCTGCAGTTGTGACAAAAAGAAAGAACACCCACTTAAAATCTAAATGTTTTGTATATTTTACATGTATTTTAAGGGTTTTGGAGTAATAATGTTTTCACAAACTTTTATATTTAATAAATAATAAGAAGGTGAATCAGTGGTTGATGGTTCTGTTACACTTGAGGTTAGAGTTAAACAACAACAGTCAAGAATTCATAGATGATGTGTGTTCTTTCTACAAGGACTACAACTTTTAGAAAATATGTTATACGTGTCT
Source organism: Alfaro cultratus (assembly GCA_903066825.1). Lineage (NCBI taxonomy): Eukaryota > Metazoa > Chordata > Actinopteri > Cyprinodontiformes > Poeciliidae > Alfaro > Alfaro cultratus. The sequence continues at coordinate 35,346 of CAEFZX010004740.1, read as the reverse complement.
TAAAAGAAAATTTTATATTCTTAATACTGTGTGAGCACGTCCATTTTTCACATTACAGCCCAACTTTCGTTGTGTTCAACAAATGCAGTTAGTAGCTGTGATTAGAAAAGTTATTATTTTTCATCCCTTTTAAATGTATAAATGTCAGTAAATACTCATTTTAATATATTAACTTCTATTGTGAAATTAGTGTAACAACCTTCTGGTAATCTTGCATGCAGACTTTTTTAATGTCTATGTGGATCATGAGTCTGTTGAAATAAATCAATCAATTGATAAAGAGACACTAATTTTGTAGTAGTTTTAGTCATAGTCATAATGAGAGATCATTCTATCCTTATGTTGTTGAATGTTGACAATAGTTACATAATTTCTCTTACAGGACATTCTTTAATCTTAAAAGTATATTTGTGAAGTATTATTTGTTTTTGGGTTTTTTTACTCTGTTTAACTTCACCAAATCTCTGTTATATTTTGAAAGGATGACATCTTTAGAAGTCTTGCTCCTCATTTAGAAAGATTTCATTAAGCAGCCAGGAATAAATAAATATATCTGTTGCTACTTCTCTCTGTTCCCTTTCATTCTAAACCTATGACTTCAGTCTGTAAATTAATAAACTGATTTTACGGAGCTGTGAACAAATAGTCAGCATAAGGCTGTTTCATATAGGGTCTTAAGATTTCACGATAGCATTCATCAAGTTACAGCATGAGGCACATGCAATCTTTATATATTTGTCTGTGAGCAGGAGACAGCTGCTGGAGAGATTCATCTTGCTTTTATATTGTTTGTCCATCTGCCTGAAATTTACTCTTGGCATCAAAGATGAGCTGAGCAACATCCCTATATAAAGCTAAGCATACTATTATTGCTTCGACATTGTTGCTTTGGAATCTGTTTAATTGGCCATCTCTGTAGCTGCACAACAAGCCTGTATGACAGTTCTACAATTTTGGTTGTTTATATTCATAGTAAATAACATTTACTCTCCTTAGCGCATCTCTGAGAAAAATAAAAAAACACGTATAGATGCTGCTCAGGTAAGGCTTATGACTTTGAAGCAATACAAGACATTTCTGTAGCCATCCTTCTCATAAATCTTCAGGTTTCACTCTTTTTTAAATATATGCAGGTGCATATGTTTTGAATAAATGTAAACTTTTCAAAGAAATTTGAATTTCTTTGAAAAGTTTCTGTAATACAGTTCCAGAAACTCTTCTGTTATAATAGTGATATATTTTAAGTACTGGTTTCTGTTCATTTTGATGATTATGACTAAGAGCTAAAAAGAAATAATAATAAATAAAACTAAAAAGAATACTATAAAAACAGTACGCTGAACAAAATTAATTGTTTCTCATAGTTGTTAAACTAATTGAGAAAACACTAATATTTGGTTTACTGAAAAGTAGGTTGTCTACTGTATGTGCTTTAGACTTAGTTGGGGTACACTTTGCAAAAACTGGTTTAGCTGTTCAGACCTGTTTTTCTGCTGTGGGCTTATAAAAACATAGTTTTCTCATCAGTGGCCTTCAGCTTATCTACTTTGTTCTGTGCAGCGTCTATGTTCATTTAAAAAATAAAAATAAAAAATCCATAAATTGTCTATGGTATTGAGATTGGGTGAGTTTGCTGGTAAACCAAAGGAAATTGATACTGATCATCAAACCATGTATTACCACGTTTGGTGCTGTGTGCAGGTATCCTACATGAAGCCTGTCAGCAGGAGAAACTCTAAGAGGCTCTGTGTATGGAAGTAAGACGAACATTAAGAAATGTTGGCAAAATCTTAAATGTAACCTCGCAGTTAAACAACCAACCGGCTGTGGAAACATAGAAACACAATGGCTTGTTTCAACACAACACAAAAGAGTATCCAATGCATATAGGTAAATATTTCAACTGACCCCAGCAAATAAAATTAGTTCCAAAGCAAATGAACTTCATTTTTACCTCAGTGAAGAAAGTGAGCTGTACAATTATATAAACCACCCACAAGTTAGTTAATACATCTTTAATGAATAAGAGAGCCTAGGTCAAATTAAATGGCAGTAAATTCCCTCAGTAAGGAAAAATAAATAAATAAAAGTTTGCCTCTGTATTTTATCCTCTTCTTTGTACCACAGGAGAATGTAGCTGTCATGAGGGTTATTCCCCTGACCCTGTCCATAAACACCTCTGTGTTCGTAGTGACTGGAGTCGCAACGAAGGGTAAGACATGTTTGCTCCTTTCTGTTACATCTAAAGACTTGCTTCTGCTTGAACACCTATAGAAATGATTTAAAAACCCATNTGGCATATTTTATTACATTTATCTAATATATCAAGGCTGCTTCTCTTGACATATTTGTGTAATTTTCGAATGTAAAGCAAGTTTTAAATCTGCGTACCATTATGTTTCCCTACTGCAATATTAGAATAATTTAAAACCCAAGGGTAAACCTGGGCATACGCTTGCAGAGGGCCTTCAGGAATCTAAGAATGTGTAGTTAATGGATTAAAACATGCTAAGGCATACGTAAAGTGTTAACATCATTTTCAAGAATGAAACAAGTGTACAAAGAAAGTAGGAAGGACGTTGTATCACGTAATTAAATATATCAGCCTGGGAGTACTTGAAGAATGAGATGGAAAGAAAGTCCTTAAAAGGCAACCAGATGGAAAGAAAGACATCCAACCACTCTGACCTTGCTCGACAATTAGCTGCTTTTCCCAGTCAACGATCACATTTTATTCCAGCTTTGCTTGTCATCAGCTGGCTTCAGTCCAATCACGGATCAATTTTACATTCACTGTTTTCTAAAAGAAATGCCGGAGGTTAATCCTAAACAGGAAACCTCTGTCAAGATATTAAGTATCATCTTGTCTTCATTAGGTGCCTAATTTAGGTAATTTTGATCACAGATGAAAATCATTACAGAAATGTTATTATGCCATCTCAAAAGTTTGCAAATACATTGCTTAATGCCTTCAGAAGACCTGATGAAATGCACTTAAATAATTGATCATCAACAAATGAAACCACCTTCACAATGTGAGATATTTTGGCATATTTTAACTCAGGTTTTTTGAAGCAAGTAGTAGACCCCTAAAACATGCAGGGCAGGGGTACTTGACGACCAGGTTTGGGGACCACAGTGTTAGAGAATATAACACTCTAACACTGTTATATTATCTAAAACTAAGAATATAACACTGAACAAAACCAAACAAAATGAAAAAAGGCAAACCATGAGAAAAAATTTATGTACAGTGTATTTAAATAGCTAGTCTAAATGTTTCAACTAGACAGATGTACATAGTCATGTTGCTCAAGACTCAATCACATTATTGAAGCATCAGGACTATCAATACCATTAGCTTATTTTAAGTCATTGTGCTTGAAAAAAACTTTTAATGACATAGCTAATCTACAAACCAAAAGGAATAATGTTTGTTTTTGTTCTTGTTTCCCTGGAATTAAGTCCTTGGCCATATGCTAACTTGGAGAAAGGTTACGACCTAGTTACAGGAGCGCAGGCCCCAGAGAGAATCTTCAGGTGAGTCCTATGCCTCGGTGCATTTCCTGATCATAAGACTTATGCTAGCCATCTGTGAGTCTATAACTGTACAGTTGTCATGTTCTTGACATGTGACTTGCATGTGTGTGACAGAGCATACCGATAAGTAGCTGGCAGGTGCATATAAATGCAGCTGTACTGACAAAGACAGACACCTTATTGGTGGAGTAAAGTCTTGCCAGTGGGTTTTTTGTGTTTTTGCAGAATAGCCCAAGGAAAACTTGTGGAAGGACTCATTTCAAATGCTTTTACTGCCATTTTTTGTTTCACTCTACAGTCTTGATGGGGTCATTGTGTTTGACATTTTTCATCATGTGTAAAAGGCAAGGGACCCATTCTGTGTTGCCCAGCTGCTCTTTTTTAACCAGCCAACCCACCCGAAAATACAGAGACTGGTGTACATTCTAAAAGATGATTGGTACTGATTTTGAGAAATTGAACTCCTATTTCATGCTCCCTAGACCTTGTTTATGTAGGTAGGAGGAATTCTTTGTCACTATAGCCTTGCTACACTTTACACTGACCTTGCAGAGATGGTTGTTCAGGTGGAGTCTATTATAAGAATTGATGCACTAAATTCACATTCTGTGTTTTGGACAGAAACATTCTCCTTTCTACACCTGCACAGCCAGTTAAAGGCTACACAATATGTTCGTGATCAGATCGCACACACAAAACCTCAGGCACTAACCAAACACACAGTTTCAGTTGCAGTGGAAAATGCATTCAGCCTTGAACACACGAGTACAGATAACAACACAAGTGAGTTAGGTTGCAGCAGTAAAGTGGAAACCTGCATTAGTCTGGAGTTGGACTGGATTTATATCTGTGCTGTTTAGAGTAGGAGGCAAGACGACTGCAATGCTCCTTAGCTGGACGAAATCATTCCTCTATGTCAGTGAAGAGAGGAAGTTTATTAAAACAGGGATTAGGTTCACAGTTGGTAGGCTTTCAGTAAAACCAGAGCTGCCTGAGCAGTGAGAAATAAAAGCATCGTGTGATCTCAAGATAGCAGCTCCACAAAAGCATTGGATTTATATATATATTTTGAACTATCAGATGTTGAGCAGTGGTTATGATGAGTGAAATCTATTCAAATTTGTTGAGTCAGGATCAGGAAATTGCCAGCATGTTGTAGGTTTTTCATTGGGATGTTTGAAACGAAATAACATCCTGTTCATTTGTTGAACACACAAAGGTGTATTTAGCTAGTTTAAATTGAATTTACACAAAGGAATCACAGTACAACAATGCTTCTTTGGTGCTCCAATGCTACCCATCTGCAGTGCAATCTCAGTACCTTGAATGTTGTCAGAGTTTGCAAGTTTGTCTCTCTCCTAAAATTTGTGATTATATAACCCTGGTGGCAGAAGTGGAGCTTCATGTTTTAGTTGAAAAGTGAACCTATTAATCATATACAGTCAGCATAGAATTACCATTGAATCATTGAAGTATAGAGGGTAAAAGCTACAGAAACCAGAGATATCACATGAAGACATAGGGAAGCATGCTGACTTTATTGACTTCAGACCAAATTTATTGTTTTTTGAGGAGGCGGATTTGCATGTAACGTAAGAATACAAAAAAGTACAATTTGTATGCTCATAATTGTTAATTATGTTTTTATTTTAAATAATACAAACATCTTTAGTAATCACCTAAAAAACATTTGGTGACTTTTCTAGTACATTTTTGTGAACCTCACTGTTTAGTACAGAAATTATCAGTTGTTTTCTTTACTCTTTGTGAAGTACAAGTGTCTTGTTGGCTATTCACACGCTGCAAGTTATGGCTCAGAATCTGGTCACGTGCACAAATAAAATATTTCTGGGAAGGATAAAATATTTTTTTGCATCATATTGACATGTAGATATCAGCATGCATTACACCAATGCGGAACTATTTCAGAGCTTCCCCTGATGGTTCAGACACAGTCTTGTGGCCAAATGTGCCACAAAATAGAGTTTCCACTTTTGTGCGACTGATCATTCAGATAATTCACATTTTCGTTTTTTTTTTTGGGTTTTTTTTGTGTGAAGTGCACAAGTAAATGAAATGAGCTTTATTTTATTCATTTTGTATTTAACAATTTTGGATCCCAAATGAAACCAAAAATTGCTGCGGAAATCAAGACAAAAGCACTCTTTTTTTTTTTTTTTTTTTTTAAATACCCATTAGGTCAATTTATACATTGTTAGAATTTATATAACATTAATCTAAAGTAGTTATTTAGATTAATTAAAGAGTATAAATTTTATACATGCAAGATTTGCAATGGATAAGTAATTTGTAGTGATTTTGGTTGAAGCATCATAATCATACAAATCAAGTGAGGTAAGAGCTACATCAGAAGCTAAAGTTGAATTATTTTAAATATAAAACATTTTTGGTACACTGATTTGAATGCCTTTTAAAAGAAAAAAGAAAACAAGCCTTTAGGTTCTTCTACTCATTCAGTTTAACAATCATCTGTTCATACAGTAAAAAATAACATATTTCCATCTTCTAAAATGTCTTGATGACAGTTCAAAAGAGATTAATAATATTGCCCAAGTATTTTCTCCAACTTCGAAATGACACAGCTCCAACTTCTCTGGGAATTTTTTTACGCAAGTTCTAGGAGTATCTTTATGGGATTTTGTGACCATACTTTTGTAATTACTTTTGTAATGTTGCAAACAGGCCCAGCTTGCAATCTCTGATTTTATTCATTTCAAAAGTGTTCTTTTGGGTTTATGCCATGATTCTGTGCAAATCAGTACTTTTTGTGTACCAAAATCACTCATCTATGTCTTATTGACCCTTGCTTTGAGCTAGGTTCAATTCTACTTTGCATCAATGCATCGGATAAGTTGAATAATTTTTTTATCGGCTGGTTTACTCTTTAAAACTTTTTTGTTTTTTGTTTTTTTCTATATTAGCTTTCATAGTAGATTGACAGGAAAGATGGTAGTGAGACAGGGTGAAGGCATGCTTCAAAGGTCAATGGGACTGAGGCCTTTGTACATTGGTCACCCGCTCTACCCACTATTCCACTGCCACACCACGTATTCTGTCAAAATGTTTTAATCTGACTTGAACTCAAGTAACATTTGCATACTTTATGTTTGTACAGATCATTCTACAGTTTGGGCCAAGGGTTGTGGCTCCCAGTTAGTAAAAGCTTTGTAGTACCACCAGTGGAACTGTCAATCAACCCAATTGCCAGCTGCAAGACAGATGTGTTGGTTACCGAAGATCCAGGAGAGGTCAGGTAAGAAAACTACCAATCTGGGATCAGATTTATACAGGCGCTCTGACAAATGTGTTTGCATAACTCTAAACTCTTCACTAAATGGATGGGTTGACACACAGTCACAAAGCATCCAAGCTTCAACAATATTGCCGTTTAGATGATGTGCTGTTTCCATGACTCAAGGATTAGTGTTTGCATATCATCCAACAGGCAGAATTGCTTTGCATATTGCAACCCATATGTAAGTCTGACACAGTGCTACAGTTCAGCTCCACGCTGATGGCAGCAATTTTTTTTTCATTTACTTGACCAATGCATATATTTAAAACTGAATATTGTGCTCACATTAAAAATATCAACATAGCAGGAAAAAACACAATATCATCTATGAGCAATGTCTTACATTGCTTACATTTCTCAGTCATCAATTTAGGTGTTAAATTACACAAAACAAATAAATAAAAATATCTGAAGTTTTTGAGTCCATACCTAACTCTCCTTAAACCTTTTTTAGAATGCTTTTAAGAGTATGATTTTTATTTTAAACTTGGTGTTTTGTGTGTCTTTTCAGACTTAATAATAAAAGTACATTTTGAGAGTAATAAATATGCAACCGCATTCTTACTTTTTGCACTGGACAGCATAGCACATATTCTGTACACAGAGTTGGAGCCAAATTTTGTTTAATTCAGTCAAATGAAATTATACAATCAAATTGATAGCCATAATACAACACAGTCAAAATCCACTAATCAAGCAATGCCAACGGGTACAAAAATAATCTAAGGAAGACCAGCCAGATATTTTGAGCCAGTGACTTTGCAGATATCACTTATCTAGGGCAAGTATGTGGTGACAGTGGAGAGAAACCCCTTCCTTGGTAACTGAAGGAAACTTCCAGCAGAAACAAGTTCAGGCTGAGAAACCAACTTTGGGCTAAGAGAACAGAAAGAAGATACAAATGAAAACCTGAAAAAATAGTTCTGGAGTCCTTTCTGTAAAAAGAAAAGCAGAAAACACAGACTTAATGGCAGCAATATCACCATTCATTGCTTTTTCCTGGAAAGATACATAGCCAATCACAAAAGCTGAATTTTCTGACAGAGTGACAATCAAAGAGAGCACATCAAATGAATTACATTACCTATAGTACTAACAGCAATAGCTTCTTCAGTGGTTTTGTTCAGGAAAGACAGAGTTCAATTAGGGTCCTAAGCATATGGTAGAGAGAGTGATTTATTTCAAATAATGGCCTCAATAAATTCAGATAATGCAGAAAAAGAGTAGCAGGAGAAAATGAGTGGGAGTAGCTATGCTGTATATTCACTCAGTGCTCATTTGATAAGGTACTACATGGTCTAGAATCAAAAAGAAGTCAAAGACACTTATTAGAGATTTTTGAGCATATTAACTTGCTAACATCATACAATTCCAAATATATTTGCTTTAACAAGTAATTTAAGCTACTGTCTCCTCCCTATCATTTACAGTAGAAGCGATATATGACAATGACAGGTCAGGTTTTTTTGGGGGGTTTTTCCACAGGCAGTCAATCGATATTTTTGCTTATTCAGATAATTCTTGGTATACCTGGAAGAGAATTGTGTGCTGAAATACTCACACCAGCCTTTCTGGCACCAAGAGCCACATCATGTTTAAATTAATTTTAATCCCTTTTCATCCTCATTCTGATGGTCTGTTTAAATTTCAGCAAATCGTCTTCACCACATCTACATGCCTCAATGCATTTAGTTGACCATATGACTGGTTGAGTTTGTGGAAGCATGTATTTTAAACAAGTGTTTCTAGTAAAGTTACTGGTCAGAGTGTATACAGTTGAAGTAGCCAGCTCAATGGTATATTTTGAACCTTAATCAAAATACGCCTGCCAGTTGAAATAGCTTATTCCATTTACTTAATTGTATTTACTCAAATACAATCGAGTAAATGCATTTGTGTTGAGAAGAGCTGCATTTAATCTGTTTCTTTATTCTCAGCCAATTTCTGTTCTCTTTGAACACACTGTGGAGAAACAGGAAGGTGCAGTGTCACAGTTGTATACTGTATGCCCACACATTATTGAGTCTCTTGGACCAATCATTGCCAATAGTCACACTCAGCAGCAGAAAAACAAAAACCCTACACAGTATAAAGGGACAAAGGCCCTAAGCAATGACTGCAACTGACCATCACTGATTGAAGGGAAGGTTTTACGCTGTGATGAAGTTAATGATGAAGATTTTACCTTCATTAGTGGAACAAAAGATACAAAATACCATTCACTAAAGTATAAAGATTTTGAATCAAACACCATTTTCTATTTTGATAATTGTGTACAATATGCACATGTGTGCATTCATTTATATGTGTGTATGTACTGTATATGTGTGCATTAAGAACAACAATTGGTATATGTTCAAACATTAATTCGCAATGCAAAGGGGAAAATTAAACATTATTTTAATACAAATATTTAACTGAATTACAAGTAAATAACCTTTTGGTCAATACATCCTGGATGGTGTATTAATTAGCCATCACAGTGGCTAATTAATGCACTGTATTAATAAGCGGAAGTTTAAAATATTTTTTGTACTCACAAGATCATGAACAAATACTAGGCATGATGATGTCACACCCAGGATTAGCAGTTCAGTTTCACAACAGACCTACCCAAGAGACACATCTCTTTCTGGAGAATCTATAACTCTGCCAGGTTCTTTTCTGCAGGAGCTCAGATAAGCTTATAAGTCTAAGAAAATAAGGTTTATTTTCTTAAAAATAAACCTTTTATTTTAAAAAAAATAAAATAAAATCCAGTGATGCTGGATACACAGCATCACTGTTTATCCAGTGATGTTGGATACACAGCAGAAGATTTACATTTTCTTTGGATCCATGGTTTCTTTAAAAATGCAGCCTTTAACTTTCCCAACGAGGTTAAGTCATCCTCCCTAAGGCAACCTGTACAGAACTGCGGATAAAGAGAGTGAACACTGCTATTTCAGAGTTTTGTTGTCCAATGATATCATGGGTATCCCATCTGTGATTCCTCCCACCCTGGGAACAACATGTGAAAATGGGTTAAGCATTGAGGGATTGAACATTTTCATCAGTCTCTTATTCTGTCCTTTTTGTCTTCCCCGTGCCTGGGCCCAACAATATGTGTAGTGTACATGTTTAAAATTAGGCAAGAGCAAAAGGACAATTGAGCACACTCTGGAGTGTTTTTGATTTATGACATTCAGCAAAACATACAATTACAGTAATAGGAGAAGAAAACTATTTTCTAATGTTTGTCATATATTTTAATGTTGCAAATTTTCTACATTGCTGCATAAGTTTAAACTTTTTAGAGGCTTAATAAATTTGCCTCAGGAGCACTGAAGTCCCAAGGAAATTCTATGCTTCTGATATATGGTAAATAGGATTATTGTATGCTTCTTGAATAATTGTTCCTGGTCTTTCATTTACTTTGAGATAGTTTCACAACCAAAGAAGTGAGCTGTGCAACTAGTGCACAATGTACAGCAGCTACAATAAAAAATAGATTTTGGGCACACAATGATCCAATCAGTTTACACATATTCATAAAATAACCCATAAAAAAGCATAGTATGCCTATTTACCCAAGAGGCAAAGAGGTTATATAAATAATCGCTAATGAGGTTTTCTTTTCATTTGTTTCATTTAGTCTGACATGATTGTATGCATGATAAAAAGATCTTTCCACCCTCTTTCAATTAGTAATGTTTCACCAAATAGCTACAAAGTATGCTTTTGTTTTATTTGCAGATTGTAAGATCTGTTTAGGTTACCACCCTTGCTGTCAGTGGAACAAGCCTTCAAGGACATATATTCTATTTTCACTGTTTTGTAACACATGAGTAGTCTTTGCAGAATATTGTTTTGCCCTTCTCATTACAGTTCAACAACACTGTCTAAGAATATTGTTTGTTGTTCTTGACTATTCAGATAGATATATCATTGAGAGTGGCCTCTTGAAATAGTAGAAGTGAAATAAAAAGAAATCCAAAATCCTCAATGCAAGACATTTTTCAGCATACAGCTCTTCAATGTAAAACATTCATTTGGAATACTAACTTATTAAAGTGATGATTAGACCCTGTAACTGTGAGGCAGATCTGTCAGATTGTCATGAATAATGCAGATAGCTCATTATCCAAAGCAATTTTTTGCAGGAATAAGTCTCATGGGAGTTCATGGTGATTCAGTCTGATGCTCTCTTCCAAAATGTTTATATGCACATTTATGTCGACAGTTAGTCACGATAGATAGGCTCTTGTGGGGAGTTCAAAAATGCACTGCAGCTGGAGCTTTTAAAGGGACACATCTCAATCTCACTTTTGCCCTTTAGGTTTACAGCCAATCCTCCTTTGTGACATATGAAACTGGGAGAAGTGTGAGAATGGGGAGTTGACAGAATTCATGTATGGACCATTCTTATTGCTATGATTCATAAATTGAACAAGAAAATATGTATTTGTATTTATAAAGTAAGGTAAATCTAAGCATTTCATTCACTTTTCTATGACACAAAAGTACAGACAGCACATTTCCAAGGAATGTTATTTCATAAATTAAAGCTTTCAGGGTTTCCGCAGGTTCTGAAAAAGTTTTTAATAATTTAAGACTTATTAAGACTTATTAATTGAAAACAAAATTATCCAGTGAAGTCAAGTCTTTATAAGGTTGAAAGTTATAGTTTTTAAAATTGTAATTATTTTAAATGTGTCTTAAATTTTTACATCAATGTATTGCTACTTAAAATGCTCAATAAAATGTTACTTTATTTATTTTGCTTTATGGATTGTATTAATATCTACAAACACACTACTGGCCAATCAGATCTTCTGTTATTGGCAAGTCTAAATCATTTGATGGTCTGAAGACATGCCCCTGTTAGCATGGGGAAATAAAAAATCAGCAACATTTAGGCTCAAAGGAACAAATGTAAGGCTTGATTAAAGCCAAACAGCTTGATCCAAATAGGGACTTTAAAGCCGACCGCTACAATACAAAGCAACCCCATAAAACTGGGAACATTGGGTGCATAGGCAGTGAATTTGCATTCAGAAAGTGACAAATACATTACTACTGTGAATGCCTTGAGACACACAGGAGCTATCAGTCAGTCTGGATTCTTCACACAGTAACTAGCACAATTCTTACAGCACAAATGATAAAGTAGAGAACTTGTTCCAAAATGTGTTTCTGGACTATAACATTGTCAAGTTATTTAAATGTAGAAAAGATAAAACTGTGTACATCTCCTGTTTTGGACAAGCAGACTTTGTCATTTCTAAAGAACCTTTGCTACCAGTACTCATGTTTGTTGAAAGTCCACCTCGAACTAAAAAAAAAACACAGCTGGAAGTACTCCTATGTTTTTGGGAGCTAGAGAAACTACCATTCACACATGGGACATGCAACAGCCAGCAACTTAATAAAACACATTGAAGTAAGTAAACGTACTCTCTCTATATATATACTGTATATATACTGTATATCCCAATGCTGTTTTGTCCGTTGAGGGCTCCAAGTAGAATGAGGTCAGTGATCAGCATCACACAAAGATAAGACAAAAATAACCTTGAAAAAATGCTGAAGAAATATTTCAAAAGGGCTGCAACCTGAAGGTGGATATTTGCATCCGTCAGCATTATATTAAAACAACAGATGCTGCAACACCGTGTCTTATGATCCTTCGGATACTTATACACTGAGTCTTCAATCTTAAAATAAAATACTGTTACAAAATGCATTAATAGTAAGTCAATAAAAGGGCAAATACTGCCCAGTTCAAGGATTGTAAAACCACATCACATATGTTGTATGGAAACCTGCATACTTTATGTGTGTTGTTTACATATCTAGCAGTGTTGACCTTGTGAAGTATACCACTAACTGTTCCTGCATAAATAAAAAAAAATGTATGGCAACACTTTATTTGAAGGGATGTGCATAAGACTGACTTGACACTATCATAAATGAGTATTTAGAGCGGTTGTCATGAAGTGTCATTTCGTAAATAATGACATTAAAGTGTCATTATTTACCAAATAATGCAAAGTTGGCACTATTATTGGACTTTTAATGCAACTTCAAATAAGGGACAAAGAAAAGTGCTGAATTGTTCCTGTCGTGAGTAATGTTTTTGCCTATTGTAAATTGCTGATTAATATTTTTGCATTAAGATATAATTTAGAACACTAACCCCAAAGTACCACATTTTAATGAAATTTTGCTCAAGGATTTTTTTTTTTTTTTGTCAACTCTTATTCCACTTGGAATTTACCAGGCTGTTGAAAATTAGCCAAAGTAGCGTTTTTAAATGTCATGTTTGTCATTGACAAATTCAAAGGGGGTACAGGAATCCTGGCCGTTCTTGTGATAAAGACTGCAACGCACATTAATCCAACTTAAATGTGGTTCTTAATTCTGATGGTCTTGACACAGCAAATTTTGTCTTACTGCTCCTAATCCATGAGGTGCTAATGCCCTATAAAATACGCTAAAATAGAAACCTGTTCTTTTCAGGTTTCACGGAAACTACATAAATTCATTTAAATGTCATCTTGATATGGAATATAAAAGGTGATAAAACGGCTTACTGAAGTTATTCATTCACAAAACAATTGCCTAAAAATGTTTCAAAACCACAGTCAATTATAAAACCATCGTCCTGTATGTCATGCTTTTTTTTTTCTTTTATTCTCTTTATAGATAGTCTGATTGTTTTCACTTGGGTTGACTGTGACATTTAAAGCCAGACAAAGGTAAAGGAACATGCATTCCAAAAAGTCCCTAGAATGTACATTAATGGAAACATAAAGCAAAGTGTAAGATAAAGAAAATCATTTGGTTGTGGTTTTATGAAAATGGTGTGTGTGTTTAAAGTAACAAAACTGAAACTGCTTTGACAAAGTTGAGAATTTAAACAAATGTGGCACTCAATATGGGACAACTACATTTCAAAAGTTTATGAATCATTGGTCTGAGACTCAGAAGACTTGCACATTTTTACAAACTAAATACAAGAGAGTCCTGTGGTAGTTTGAAAATGGCTGTGTGCAGAAGCCTTTCTTGCTCCAGGAAATGTATAATTATTCTTGTTTGCAGGATTCTTTCATGGTTTTCAAGGTTATTCTTTCTAAGAACGACCTTCAAAGTTGTATGGAAAATAACAGATGGCTGATTTTGGAAGAAGTATTGTGTAAGTAACTGCTAAGAAGGATTCAAACTACCTGAGCTGACAGAATAAGGACTCACTGAACATGGCCTACTTCCACAAGAAAAAGTAGTTTTCTTTTTGACTTGCCTAATAAAAACATCTCTTTAAATCTTGCTGGATGTCAGCATAACTGCTTTGGCATCATTCCATTTAGACAACAATTACTCAACAAATTTAGATATTTTCTACTTTGAAAATTATGTATGTGGTCCATATTTAAATTAAAATCCCAAGCATTTATAGCAAGACTCGTAGCACCACCCACCAGACATGACAGTGGTTTGTTACCATGGAAATTGAATGGATGCCGGTGAACAGGCTTTGCTGACAGGGATGTGGCTGTTTTCTGTTTTTATTTATTTACAGCCTCCCCCTGCTGCTTGGGTGTCAGATTTGCCGCGTTGATCTGAAGGATGGAACGTCTTCATTGATACTCTCCACACAACTGAAACCCAATTGTGTTTATATTGTTTATTTTTTATATATATGGAAAGAAAAAAAAATCTCTTAGTCAAATTCCTATCTAGTAAATGATTTAATATTATTAATAAATGCATATAATATTAAGCAGTAAAAGATGACTTAGAAAAATCTGTTTTCACTTTTTCAATCCAAAGATCAATGGCCTTAATATAATGCAGAGAAGAACTTATCATGCACTTTTCTAACTTGCAGAATTGCTTCTTTGTCTTTATAGTCATTGTCTAAGAAGCCAAGTTAATTTCTTTTGGTTCAAGTCTTTGTTTTTACTTTAGTAGATATCTTTTGTTTTGGTGTTAAGATTTGAAGAACAAAAAAAAAGACTGTATGCTAACAAACTGTATATATATCTCACAATGCACAATTAAGGTTCTTTGAGCTGCATACAAAAATAAAAACATTGGAGAGAAACTGCTCATAACCTTTTAACGGTTACTGTCACTTTCATATGTGATTAATGAGTTTGCAAGCCCTGATCAAGTGAACCATAATTCAAATGCCCCATTACAAACAAAGAAATGCTTCTAGCGTTTCTGGAAACTAATAAAAAAGAAATATATATATATATATATATATATATATATAAAGCCAAGCTCATTCAATTCCATATTATGTTTTACAGTTACATGGTCATAACAACTGATGCATCAATCTTCAATTCATAATTTACTTTTACCAGTTTTTTTCTGTGAACAACCACCTTTTTGCTCTCTGATTGTTGAAATTCTAAAGCATAGGTGGTCCATTCAGTGACAAAATTGCTTGATGAGAGTCAGCATATTTGTGGGGAGCGGGAATAAGAGCATTAATCAAGTGCAAGGCTAGACCAATAACGGGCTCTGTAATCATGCTGGAGCAGCGCTCTAACTTTGGGCAGTGTCGTGTGGTCATTCATCATGTGGAAAAGGCAGGAGGCAGAAAGGGAGATTAATAACAAGTATGGTACGTCGGTGTTTAGATGCAGCCAGTATAAGGCTAAGTCATGCAATAGAGTCAAAGTGCCAAAAGCACTGATCTTGATGTGGAACGGGATGGGGAGAATACTTTTATGCATGAAATCTGGATACCTCTCACTCTGTGTTCAAATCTCTTTAGGCATGACAATAAAAGGCATTTCTTTAAGCTTGAATATTTCAAAAAATGTCCACATGTCCAATCAGGTTAAGTCACATTTAAACTTTGAAATGTCTATATTACATGAACAGTATTGAAAACTATAGTGGTAAATATCTTCGACTCCTCCACCAAACATATCTACAAAAAAACAAAAACAACAAAACTATTATGCACACTACTAAATGAAAAGGAAAGTACCGGTAATCAACAAACTGAATGATGTACGGAAATCTACTTGTACAGCTAAGGAACATGGAAACAACAGAAACAGAGAATTAACTAGGTTCAGTTGAGCTTCTGAAAATTTGATATTTCCCTTTCTCTTATAATACCAAGTTTTCTCATTACCCTTAACTACAACTACAGCATCTTCAGCTCTCTCAGCATTCTCAGTTCTGTTGTCAATGCACATATCAATCTTTCCTTTTGAGAGGCATTGACAGAACATATCAACTGAAGTGACCATAATTCATAAATTGAATTGTTTACTTTTGTAAATACCATAATAGATCAACAACTGTTAAACTAAAGATAGCATTCCAAAACAGTTTTACTTTGCCATGGATTAAATAGTTCACTTAAGTTTTAAATAAGTTCTTGAGCATTTCTTTTTTTATGAATCCGTGTGTGTTATTTTAGTCACCCTCTCTATCCCAGTGCATAGACTGTTCTGAATTAAGGATTCATTTTTCACTGCTTTAAATACTTGGCAGATGAAACCAAATGCCAGCTGGATAATTCAGAAAAGATGAGCTGCTAAATAAGGAAAAAGAGAATGAACTCACTTTGGCTGCTTCTGGTGCAGTACGATGGCAGGGCATTACTCACTCGTGCCTCTGCTAAGCAGGGGCGTAAACCAGAGGTGGTGCGAAAACAAGAACAACAACAAAACATCAATAGGCAATTAAGAACAGTAGGCACTTGCAGTCTTGGGTGGAGGAAGGGTATAACTATTCTCGCTGGGTTTCTCCACTATCTATCTCTGTGTTACATAGCAGTTTCATTGAGTTTTTAAAGCCAAGACAAGTGTTTGTTCATGATCCAAACTTTGTTTGTATTTTTCTTCACTTCACCACTGCTAATAAGTGAGGCCAAATTACTATTTTATTTTTAAAATACTAACCCTTTTTTATACCCACTAAGATCTATGTAGGAAAGCATGTGAAGCGTAGGTGTTCCTTTCAAACCTTGCAATTTCTGCAGTGTGATTACATCAGCAGTAAGTATTATAATAGAGCCAATGTTCAACCTTTCGCTGTTATGTGTGCATAACATAATACATTGCTAAAAATGAGCTCTCTCCAACCAACAACAGCGAAAAAAGTCGAGGTTTGCTAAAAATAGTTTATAGGTTTGGGTTACACAAAGGCTTCTGGATCAGTTAGCTATCACCTAAAGATGTGGAAATGTGAATACAACAACTGCAGTTAATTCTTATAAATTGGATATCCATATTAATGTTGTCTCATTTAAATGGGAAAGTTACGAACTATGATCATGCATCCATTGGTTTTCTAGCAAACCATTACTGAAATGTCAGATTTTTTAATTTTTTGCACAAGAAAATTAAATTTTATTGTGTATAATGACAAATCTAGAAATATGAAGCTGAAGAAGAAAAAAATAAGATTTCACAGAGATAACAAAATATAATAAAATATTTAAAAAACAATACTTGCTGTTTGACAGCATATATCTTTGCCAAAGTATCTTCTATAGCCAACAAACTGAATGAGGTAATTTACCTTTAAACATTTTAAAACACTTTTAAATCACAGCTAATATTCCACAGTACAATAAATATTGCATAAACAAAGGAACTGTTACTAAAGCTGTTTATTCTCAAGTAGGCACACATTTTCTCACATTCGGTATGCGATGTTGTGGTAACAGTGAATGATTTGTTAAACTGCACTGTGGTGGAGGCAGTTTTAATTCTTACCAAAATACTTCACTTACAAAAATATGTCATGAATTTAACATGAAAATAAGACCATAAAAAAATTAAGGATTTTAAATGTTTGATTTAACCAACATATGTAAGAAATTAATGCACATGTATACTGTAAGAAAAAAAATAAATTCTGCAGTATTTTCTTTAGAATGATACATAAGTTTATTCTACCCACTTGCTTTCATAGATCCATCCATCCATCCATCCATCCATCCATCCATCCATCCACCACTTACCCACTCACTTAGGGTCAGGTCATTAGGGCAGCCGCCTAAGCAGAGAGGCTCAGTCTCTCCTCTCCCCAGCCACTTGGGGCAACTTCTCCAGGGGAATCCCAAGGCGTCCCCAGGCCAGCCGAGAAACATAGTCTCTCCAGGATGTGGTGGCTCTTCCTCTTGGTCTCTCTCTGTTGGATAGGCCTGGAGCATCTCACCAGGAAGGCATCCTAACCAGATGCCTGAGCCATCTCAACTGGTTCCTCTCAATGAGGAGAAGCAGCAGCTCTATGTGGAGTCCCTTCCAGATGGCCGAGCTTCTCACCAAGCTTTCTCCCAGGGAAAAAAGGGAATCCCCATGTGGAGCGCTCTTCAGCACCACCGAACTTTCCCCAGCATGCACTACCTCCAGACCTGACTCCAGAATGGGGCCCTGGTAACCAGTGTCTGGACAAGGGAACACTGTTACCATTGTTGGCAATCATCATAAGGGGTATTTTGGGCTGCACTTTGTATGATCCCTCACATAGGACCTGTTTGCCCTAGGTGACCTTACCATGGTTACCTAAGTTGTCAGGAGCTTCATTCCTCTGACAACAACTCCTAGGATCATTGGAACAATCAAACCCCTCCACCCTCCACAATGTATTTCAAATGTTTTGGTCCATTTTAACATTGATTATTTCAAATGATTTATCCATGGTGTTTTATATCATCTTAATGTACATCAGTTTTACTTAGATTTGTAGTTTTTCATCGAGTAAACCTCCTCTGTATGTAACCTTGAGAAGTTTTAATCCCACTTTAAGCTTGATGTTTTTTTAAGAGGACAGTTTAATCACATTTTTAGCAACATCAATAGGTACTTAATTTGCTCAGTGGCACTTTTTTTTTTTTTTAGAATCTTCCTTCAAATTACTTTGCCAAACAAGCAATTCGAAGCACTCAAAAGCACACAAACTGAGCTGGAGCTCTAAGCTCCTCCTTACACAACAAGTCATCTGTCTTTCCCATCAGTCAAGACCTTTCTGCTGCCTTTAGTCTTGAGCCCCTCCTCACAACATACAGTGCTCCCTCTAGTCCCACGGCTGGGGACAGTGCGGCTTATTATTTCACTCTTCGTGACAGCCAGTGCACTAAGGTCAGTATACAGACATGACTGAGTGTGCTTAGGTGAACATAGAATTGAGGTAAATTTGCTATGCCCTTCCAAAATGTATCCCTTTTATTTGACTGAACCCTTATTAAAACAAAAAAGCCTTTTTTTGTTTCATTCAATTTAATGTGTGGCTTTAATAAAAAAAAAAAAGTCAATTTCAATTAAAAAAAGAAAGGATTCAAAACGTGTAAGGCTTAACAGCAAGTAGTTCTTTAGTTCAGTTGTGGTATTTTTGTGGAAGCTAATTAGTTTTAAAAGCGCTTTCCAAAAACAAGAAAAACAGCCTGTTTATGCCTGACTTGAATGCAGAGAACAGTATCAGTGAGCAATGAACTATGCTTGGAAAACAGACTTTCTGTTTCCCAAGTGCAAAGAGTTCAAACGGTCTTTTAAGGGAGTGTGTCTGCCCTTTATGCAAACGTGTGATAGGAGCACAGGACTGTCACAAGCATGTCCTCAACTCTTGGACTGCTTGGCAGGTTTGAGCAACAGAGGGTCAAGCATCTGCTTATCACAACCCTGTGCTTGCTGAACTGTGCTCAGAGAGATGAAATTCCCTCTTGATCATGCAGTTTCACACAAAAATAACGCTATGTGCCCTTATGGAGATGAAATGTTTCCTCGCCAAGATAGTTTACTGCACACTAATTAATAATAATTTTGAGTGTTTGGATAACGTTTCCTTGTTTGTTTTTTTTTGTTTTTATTTTGCATGCCCTACTTTTGACACTAATTAGACACTGCACTTTTGCTGCTTTATCTTGCATCTCTCATTGTGTGAATTTGCATCATGACATGCAGATGTACAAACTCGTTGATGATTTCTACAAGTAGATGTGGGTGTTGGCAGTTAATGTTGATGTAGCAGTGTTGGAAAAAATTTATTTTGTGACTTGCAATGTAAGATTTGTGCAGCTGGTGATGTTGTGTGGGTATAGTTTTTTAATATTTCATGTTTCTATTGATACTTTTTTATAACACTTAAAATGTTTAATCAAACAATTTGATGAACCTGGGTGAATACAGAATGTAAGTTTCATGTTTTGATGATTTAATCTATTATAGCAATAAGGCTATCCAAATCAGCTTTTGTTACCCATACCTAAACCTGATTACTAGCTGCTAAATCTGAAATTCAGTTAAATAGGACCTCTCTGATAACATAAAATATGCTAAAATATCTTACAAAGCAACACATCCTACCCAGATCTCTGCCACTGAGTGAAAGCTAGATGGACATGGCAAAACTGAATATTTTCCTTAATGTGTATGTCGACAAATTAAGGACAAATAATGTGTCCAAAACTTTGCCCACCTTCTGACCCCCTCTTGTATAAAGAACAGGGTTCCTACAAAATGTACTGACTTTTATTTAAATATTTTTTGGTCTAGATTTGAACTGGGGGAAAAAAAGCTTAGTAGGGTAAACAAAATGTGCATTTCAGCTGTGTATTTTTGCTTGTATTTATTTTCATTTACATGTTTATGTACATAGGAGAAACACACAAAACATGCAGGAACAAGTAATGAACAACTCGTGCATAAATATATAAATATGAAAAAAACAACCGAGAACATTTGTAACTTTTACAGTGAAATTACTTCAAAGCAGTCATCACCATTAATGCATAGTGAATGCTAATTCCCCAAAGGCTTCACATCAGTGGAACATGGTAAGAATGTCTAGCTAGTTACCACCAGTGGTGTTGGCACGGCACCGCTCAGCATAAATGGATGTGATTCACATGAGCGGATAAATCCCAGAGCACAGTTGCTTTCCAAAAAAATGCACCTTGCACCAGAATAGCACGTCCCAAGGTGGATCCATTTGTAAAATGAGCTCAGAATTTATTTCATAAACAGCAACAAGAAAATGGAGCTGAGGTTCACAGTGGTCACTTTTCATATTTGATCTTCCGAATGTTGATTTCCTTTATTTTGTGTGCACGTATTATTGTAAACTGTATGTGTATCAATTAAAATGACTAAAAAAATATTGTGTCTTTGTCCCAACACAGCTGAGCTTGAATACTTTCCTAATTGCAGTAGAATAGAACAAAAGATTTTGAGAGACTGCTTTCCAGGTGGTAAGGGATTATGCTCAGCTGCTTATGCATTCTTTTTAATTAGACGTTACTTGCACTTGTTTGTCCATAATTGCTTTGTGAAAACATATGTAAAATGTTCAGTACTTCCTTAGTTAAACCTTATTTTTTTCTTCAATTCCAGGGAAGAGGCTTTGATGTCTACGTACTTTGAGTCAGTACAGGACCTGTTGGCGTCCTTTGGACCTGTTCGTGACTGCTCCAAAGACAATGGTGGCTGCAAAAAAAATTTTAAGTGTGTATCTGATCGACAGATGGACTCCTCTGGTTGCATGGTAAGCTCATTTCAAATAAAGAGTGCTTACTTTCAGATTTACACAGAAATGGAACTGATTGGCTGGTGATACCTGTTAAAGACAGTCATAGAACACCCAACCCTTTTGATTGAGTGCATTCCAGCTCGTTTTTTTTTTTTTTTTTTTTGAAGTAAATGTGTGTAAATTGCCAGCAATATTCTCATGGGTCCTTCAAGGTTAAAGCCAGTGTCTTAGCGGAAAGAAGATTCACCTGAAATATTAAAACAATGCAACCGTTCTATGTGCTACATACTCAAATTTTAGAGTGTAGGTCACACCGAGGAAACAGAAATTTCAAGGTCTCCTCGTCTTTAGCTACTTCTTCCATCCCCAGCCACTCTCTGGCCAGCTCAGTTATAATCCCTTTAGCGAGACCTGGCATGCCAATTAGACCCTTGACTGGAGATGCCCAGTGGGCATCCTTGTTATATTTCATATCCACCTCAACTGGTTCATCTTAATTTGGTTATCTTCTGGATTTACAAAGACTGTCTGATCCGTGTGAGGAGAAAGCTAAGACTGTCTTTGTCTTACTCACATATTAGTGTGGCCTTTAGTGCTGCTAAGTGCCCAGGGCTTGTGGCCAAAGGCAAAATTTTAGGAACAAAATTTAGGAACAAAGCCTTAAATCATGAGAGGAGCTTTATTTCTCAGTGGTAGAGTAGAATTGTAATGCCGGAAGAATTTTTTTGGAAACAACATATTGGGAGTGAATGTACGCATTAAAACTTTTTTATATTACAAGCAATGCTTTTTAAAATGATGTATATCCCTTTGATATTTACGCATTTTGTTGCAGTTCAACTGCAGCTTTTAATGTGTTTTACTGGAATGTTATGTGATACTAGCGCAATATTGT
This sequence comes from Alfaro cultratus, assembly GCA_903066825.1. Classification (NCBI taxonomy): domain Eukaryota; kingdom Metazoa; phylum Chordata; class Actinopteri; order Cyprinodontiformes; family Poeciliidae; genus Alfaro; species Alfaro cultratus. The sequence goes on along the minus strand of CAEFZX010004740.1, from coordinate 13,111 downwards.
GAGTCAGAAGGGAAAGGCATAGCAAAGTTATTTCTATTCATACATAAATCAAACCAGTGTTTTTCAGAACATCAAAAAATGAAAATGAAATAACAAAGCATAAGCATCAAATGTTGCATAAAAAGAAAGGATAAATGGGTTTAAAACTTTTCTACAATTTAAAATCTCGAACCTGTGGAGTAGATGTTTTCTGCAATTTTATACTAATATCCAAAAATAAAATCCAGTGTGATGGAGAATTCCTACAGAAATTATATAATCAGCAAAAAGACTCAACATGTCTGTAATTTCAAGGTTTGCAAAAATGTGCTTCATATAGTTATAAGCCTGTTATAAGCATCTGGAGATAATTAAGAATTCTTCAGAAAGCCAACAAAATTGTGGAAAACTTTGCACTTCCTATTCATAAATGTACAACATCTCTCTGAGTTCAGAGGCTTCTACAGAGTTGTTATAATGCAGATAGCTAGAGGACATAATTCCTGTCCGCAGCCATAAGCATCTGTACGAACAAAAAGAATTAACTTTCCTCTTGGATTAACAAAATATTTTTAAATTGAATCAAATTTTAATTCAGGGTTAAGAATATGGATAGTGAGAGTTCAGCAAAAAGTAAATAGAAAACTAAAATCTATTATATGTACAGTATTTTTCACATAAAGCAAGATACATATAAATTTCCAATGTTACACAATGCTTTACATTTAAATGTTTACTTCTAACCTCATTATTTTTTTAATTATTTTTATGTATATGGCTTCTTTTTTGTTTTGTATAATACGCAGACTTGCCGATTGCAACTGTTTTTAAAAGGTTAGTTTGAGTACGAGTAGCCCTGTATGCTAGTTATCTAATTAGACTAAAATGGCAATTGAAGACTGTTAAAAACGTGATTGAGATTTTTTGAAAAAAGGTTTCTTCAATCCTACCTTTTTCTGATTTGGGTAATTGAATTTTATTTTATTTTTTCTTAGCTTTGCAAAACAGCATTTGTTTTGCAAATGCTTTGAGCACAAAGCTTGATAAAAGTTGGTTTGATTTTAAATGTAACATTGCAAATGACATTATACAGTGCATGTGAGATTCAAACTTGGCATATTTTCAACTGAAGGGTGACTAACAAACCTTAAGCTTTGCCTAGCAGACGGCAGGCCTGCATTGTAAAGTAATTAAATTGATGAGCCATCTTAATTACTGGAGGACGGTTCTCTGAGTCATTAAAACTTTGAAGCGGCTGTAAATTGATGAGAGTTCTGGTTGTTTGTGACAACTAAAGACAAAGACAAGAAGGTCCTTTTTTTTGCTTCTGATTTACTAGCATTCTTCATAAAAAAAAAAGATCCAACTTCTTGTGACTACATTCTCAAAGCTGTTTTGGAGATAACATCAGTGGCTTTGCAGACCACAGGTTACTTGGCCTTGACAGGCGATGGCCAAAAATGATTAATAACAAGCAGATTTCCTCATGAGAGCCACATTCTAGAATGACTCACAGCTCGTATGCTTTTAATACTTCTGAGTATTTTTGCCCTTATTTCCAAAGAGCCTTGTACGATTAATCAATAACCGTACAATTTAATGTGTGATAATCATAGTCATCATTTTTGAGAATCAACTGTATAAATTACTCTGTTCCCTATTATAAAGTCTGCTCAGATTTTGTTGGCTCCCCGTCTTGTTTTTCTTTATCTCTGACTTTTTCTAGTAATTTGTTAGTCTGTTTTTTGTTCACACCATTGTTTTGTGAGCATCAGCTGGCTTTGTTTCAATTAATCATTGCTGACTTCTTACATTTACATGCATTTAAATTGGTAATGAGCGAGATACTGGTATTGTTTATCTTAATCTTGTGGGGCTACAGCCTCTACTTTTTTTAATAACCCCTAAGCTCAAGACAGAACTGACTATTTTGATAATTATAATAATAAAACAAAGCACATGCAATAAACTCCCAGAAAAAATAATAATGTCATATGATAATATGACATGTAATCTCAAGTATGGAGACAGAGTTTCTGCTTCACTACATTTTATTCAGGTATGTTTTTAAACCATGAACTGCTTGTGCATAGGACTTGTATATTTTACTGCTTGTAAAAAAAAAGAATGCAGTGAACTTGTACACCTGGGAGGTTGTTGTTGTTGGAATCAATTGTTATCTTGGTTGTTTTGCAAATGTTAGATGTCTTTTTTTTTTCGAAGGCAAAGGCTGCAGCTGAGGTTGTAAGATGTAGGATAGAAGGTATCTCTGCTGCAGTAGAGTGAACCTTCCCCATAAACCAAATTATGGTGGTGAAAAAGAAGGTTGTTTTTTTTTCTTCCAAAGAGGCCTGGAGAGTCATTTTGAAAATTTTAGTTGTTTACTGTTTTCTTACAAAACCCCTGGTAAAGTGAGTAAAAAATATATGGATTGTTCATAATAATTCCTATCTGATCTGAACATAGACAAGGCTCGGAAATGCAAAAGACAGAGCATTTAATAGTTTGTAAAAATTGTCTTTGTTGCTAAAATAAAAGTTTATCACTAATTGCTGCAGAAGAAAACAATAGAAGCTATTACAATATATATTTAATACTTTTATAAGCTACCAAAATAACTTCACAGTATGCTGTTAAAGGAAAGTGTTAAATGAAGATTCCTACTTGGTTTGGCAGATGGTTTTGCTACTAAAAGGCTTCTGTTACAATATGCTACTCCATTAGTCAGTCACCCAGTGACTTATAAACAGTACTCACTAAGAGACAAAATGAGTCCTAAATTTAAATGTACACTGCCAGCATCAATCAGTATTAAAGTACTTTACAATTTGTCCTCATATTTCTGAAAACCTTTACAGCTGCTATACAGTTGCCACATCTGGATTTGAAGATGTTTATTGTCTGACCAATCTTGTTACCAACTGATAAACATGATTTATGCCTATCATTTTTGTTGTCATTTTTGACTTGGACAAGTGTCAATTGCACTTTTAAGTATAAAATAACATAAATAGTGGAAGGAAGGACAGGACATTTGTAAAAAATAATTAACTTTTCTGCAAAAGTCTGATTATTGTGCAGATGAAAAGGACTCACAATGCCTCCTAGTAATACGTAAAGGATTACCACAAAGTGGAACAGACACAAAAAGAGGGGACAAACAATAACAGAAAAATATAGCCCCATATTTTTTTCTATTTCGTTTTTGTGGGGAGGGGGAGCAGCCGTCTTTCAAACACCCCTGTCAGGCTTGTGTGAACACAGACCATTTAAAGTCCACACAAAGAACTTAAAATGTGTTATCAAAGTCAGTCCCTCTGGGCACACTGCTGCTCTTAGGATAGTTGATATGTTTTTACAATAAATTAAATTCAAGTCAAACCCAGAGCCAAAGTTTAGCAGACATTGTTTATTCTATTTTGCCTCCTTTCCCTTTCCACTTGTGCTGAGACAGAGAGGCTGACAGTTTATTCTTGCGCCATCTGAGCTCAGCAGGCTGCATATGGTGATTTTGAAAAAGCTAATGTTTTTGAGCTTGTGCCTTCTTTTTCCCATACGCAGTCTGTTTTATACAGTAGAGCTGTGACTTTCCTTTTAGATAACTGATATTGTATTGCTTACATTGTTAAGTTTCCTTTTAATCACAAAAGTTTTTTTTCAAAGAACTGCTTTTGATAATCGTAATTAATAAATCGCATTCAGTCAAATAAGTTACAGACTGTTTTAAGTAAAAAAAATTTAAATAAAATAGTAGATGAAGTGTGAAAAAGAAGGAACAGTATTGTAATCTCCTGGTATGTTCTGTAGTCTTGCATCAGATACTTTTTCTTTGCATTGGGTGCAGCAAGGTGCTTTGAGGGATCCGCCTTTTTATGGCACATCCCTTTGGATGCTCAGTGGGGATTTGGCTTTATGTGGAGCGCATCAAACCATTGCTGAAAAGTGCAGTATTTTGTAAGGATTCGCCTTCATGCTGAAGGAGAACACTAGTGCCTGAGGAGATTGATTAGTGTTGATAATGTACCTGGGCTGCAACGCTTTTATGTCGAAGGTAAGGGCCAAGGTATTATTGACATTAAAACTTTGTTTCCTCAGGAATAGAGTTTTTAGAAGTTTTTTGGGGGGGGATTTTCAAAGGCTTTTTAACATTTTCTACACCTTACAGGGCTGGACTGGCCATCTGGTATTCTCCCAGGAGGCCTACATGCCTTTTGGGCAGAACAACTGTTTTATTGTTTAACCAGCCAATAAAGCAGGTAGGCAGATTTTGTTTTTTTCCATTTTTCCCCGACAATGAGCTGGTCCCAGTCAAACCTTTAACCCCCTGGGCTTTATTAAGCTGTACACCTGCAAAAACCAAAATGTTATAGCATGCAAAAATGGATGAGACAAAATGCTATAAAGGCAGAAAAATTTACAACTCACAAAACGCTGGTCCTTCAGGCGGAGAAAGCAAAAATGTCCAAAATTCAAACTTCTATTTATTGTTGGGGATAATACTAGTGATTAGAATCAGGGATGAAATGCAGGACAGGAGGGAGTGCAGAATCTGGAGAAAGTAAAATCTATAAATGAACTATGCAAAATTTAATGTTTCAGTTTAGACTTTTCCAATTTTTATTTCAACTTTAACCCAAAGCAGTACACAATATAATTTATTGATAAATTAAATGTTTCTGCAGAAAAAAAAGATTATTTAATTTTAAGTACTTTCATCGGTATACTTACTGAAGAAAAAGATGTTCTCTGCAAGATGCATAAAAAAGCTTAAAACTTGATGACTTCTATAAAAAATTATGGAAAGTTGTGACTGCATTTGTGCTTCTCACACTTTACTGTATAATCTGTTTACCATTTACAACTTCTCAATGAACCTGACTAAGCAGATTGGACTATTTTCGGTTTTACATTCATTCTTTTATTTCATGGGGGCAACAGGGAATGAATGAGATTGTGTTTCAGTCTGTGTACTACATTGAACATTACAACAAACGTATGTAAAATCACATTTTAATTGCTGGAGGTTGTCATAGTTGGTGAACATAGCCAGAGAGAAATGTTGACCCAGAAGATTAGAACATTAAGGCCCCTGCAAGAAAGCAACAAGTCAACAAACTTTGATAGGCTTTCTTGAAATGTAATCTCGCAGATGTTGCCTATTATTATTACAAAAAGAAGACAAAGCCATCTAAACAGCAGGAGCACTATGGTTTTATTTCAAAAGATTGTGCTCATATTGCTTTTATTGACTTCTTTTCCTTTCCTATCCAGTTTCCTGTTGAAAGTGTTCCTTAGTTAACAGTGCAACACATGGATATCCACATTAGGGCTTAAAAATGCAGTCAAAAGAGCAAGCCTTTGGCCTTTGACCATGTTTCATTTTCACTCATATGACAACTGCTGTGACTTTGTGCGAAAAGTTATGAATTAGGGGTAGTCTTCCCTCTTCAATATTACAACCGCTTTTGCAGTGCACTAGTAGGCAGCAACACAGATACCCATCATGATGTTACTACCACCATGCCAGTGTGTACATTCTGACTGAAATATTCTATTTGGACAGATACTGTCATGTTGCTTTATGGTTTTCTTTTCGTAAGAGACATTTTTTTTTCTAAAAAAAAAAACAACAACTTGGTTTCCAATGAATATGGAATGATTTTTTTATTTTTCTGTAAATCATTTCTGTGCCGTAACTTCATATACCAGCAAGTACAGACACAACCCCTCCTCTAGGAGTGAATATCAATTCTCAGGTGTTGATTTTTTGGGCAGCAGAAGTCTGAGTAAATTCTAGTTGACCTTGTACACTCGAGTTTAGCAGTTACCCACTAAACTTTCGAGGTCAACTCGTGTGAAACTTTTGCAGTTTAAAGGACTTTGGTTTGACAGTGATAGAGTTTTTCTAAATGCATAATTATATTTCTGTGTAAGGCATTTATGTATTTACCAATAACATTTTTCCAAAGGAAGATCACAGAGGCTTAACAGATGGTAGGGCATTGGTAGCACATATTTCAAAAGTCTATGTCTCATTTGGGAGATTTTTTGGAAGCTGTTTAGTTGTAAATTTGATTAAGATGTCTTTTTTTTAGTTGGAGCACCAAGCCAGGCAATAATTGTGAACTGTCAAACTCAATATGCTCATGACGAGTCAGAGAACAGAATATTGTTTTTCATCTTTTTTTCTTTTTTTTTTATGCTATCCTGGAGTCCTTGAGTTTACACTCCAGAAATAAAGAATGGAATGATGTGGGGAGATTTTTGCTTTGCATTGTCTGCCTTGCATAAAGAGTCAGCAGGGAGGTAAAATATCGTTCCCACACAGTGAGCGTTTTATGCAACCCCGTATCCCCTAATCCCTCCACAGCCCTTCCTGCGTGTGTCCCTATGGTTCTGTGTTCCTGACAACTGAGCATCATGACTCTCGTTGCTCTGCCTCAGAGCTCTCCTCATTTTACATCATTACTACTGAATTTCACTTGTTTATAGTTTGAAGGAAATGCATGGGGGGAAAAAAATTCTGATGTTTATTGAGTTTAGCTTTAATAGTTTCTTTTTTAAGCAATGGAAAGTTGCACACTGCACTGTTGTAGCCAAATAAGGGAGGAAAGATTTGTGTCGAGTGAAAATAATGAAAAACAGTCTTAAGAGGGGTTATAAGCTGTAATGTGGGCTTCAGCAATTCAGTGGTAATAAAAGTACAGCAGGAGACGTTTATTTAAATTATTTTAGTTTGGCTCAGTTACAAACAAAAGTGAGTATTAGATGGATTGTCCAAATAACAGAATATATTATTGTCACTTCTAAATGCCTGTGACAACCCAGCTGAGTTAAGAGTAGCACAATGCAGTGGAGCTGCACCACAAATCTATTATTCACTCCCATAACCATCTGTTTTATAGTCACCACTAAATAAAGGAGGGTGAGATATGGAGACAGCATCTTTTATATGCGCCAGTTACTAAAGTGCAAAGTGGGCTTATCCTGACAAACTGAGATCACATATTAGGACTTTTAGCTGATGGATATGTGAAGATGGGGGTCGGGGGGACACAAATTGTCCTGTCACTTAATGAAGACTGTCGAGTAAACACAGTAAATCGTTTTTTGTTTTGTTTTAATTGTACTAATTATACAGTATTTGAAAACTAGAAATTTATACCCAGATCCATTTTGGCTTGTAAGCAAAGCAATATTTGTTGGCCCATTTGTGATTCCCTAATTACATTTTCTGGCGTCAGGCTTTAGATAACATTTTTGTGCTTTTATTTTTTATTTTTATTTTTATTTTTTTTTTAGGTAGGACTTCATTAGAGTGCTTTAACCTTTCAAGTTTGAGCCAAAGCATTGCTTTTATCAGTATAAAAACATAGAAACAACACCATTGAAAAACATGAGACCAAAAACTTCAGTAAAGGCTAAAGGTGGAATCTCTGTTTCTGTTTTTTTAAGGCTACATGAAAATGTGTTTAGTTGACTTTTTTTTTTCCACACAAACCTCTTAATCTTTCAAAGATGTTTTTAAACCTGTATTTCCTTCAGCTGACTGAGTTGAAGATAAATAAAAATGGAAAGCAAAATCTTAACACACCTGTTTTGAATCCCTATGCCATTATTTCATGTCTATTTTGCATTTTAGTTGCTCAGGAAAATAAGCACCTTTAAGTAAATGACATCCCTGCAATTCATTATGCATTTAACACTACAGCAAACAACCTCATCCCCTGGTAAGACCGATACATTAAAATAATTATGAAGCATTAGGCTTGCAACACTGAGACATGGTGTGTACTGCACAAATGTGCCACTGCAGCAGAATCAATTCAAGTGTGAATCAAATGTTGTAGCAGTGACCCAACAACATTACTTAATGTCATGCTATTCTTTGCATTCGCTCTGCCTGCACTGGTGAAAGATTCAGTTGCATCTGGATGCTGAATAGCTGGAGCAGCTCTATCTGATGCAGTCTGACCTACTTTCAAACTAATTCCACTAGTTAAGTCTTAGTACTCCTGACCCCTAATGTTATATAAATATTCACCCAAGTGGCTTATATATATGTATGTATGTATATATAGACAGTATAGACAAATAGACAACCACATAAGTGGTTAAAATGCCAGCTTATGTTTAAATAATACCCAACTTTGCAGAGTGAGTCAGTACCTCATATTTGTTCAGCATACAGAGATATGCACTACTACATTTCTCTATATTTTCTGAGTTGTTAAAGCTCTGATTGTTTCCAGTCCATGTTAACCTCCTATCTAGGATGGCCAGTGTAGATATACTTACAGGGGAAGGGTTTTGCTTCTGAAGCAATAAAACTGTTTTACCTAATTTAACACATCTGAGCGGTTCCCGAGCTTTAGGCCATGCATCACAGCCACCTCTAAATTCGATTAGGCTGTCAAATATAAGTATTTTATCCCCCACCTCTTCCCCCGCACCTCGTCTGTCAGTGTGATTTAGAGCTATGCCGTTTCCAGAACTTTCATTGTTTTGTGAAAGATTCAGCATCTTTCCAAAGTTTTTTTTTTTTTTCTGTTATCATCTTCAAGCATTTACTATTTGTTCCATGTATCTTTCCATTCTCTACAATGTGCAATGACAAATATGTTTTAATATTCAGCATGTAATTTTGATAAGGTCAGCGTAACTTTATAAGGTTTTCAATAGACTGTACAAAATCTAGGGGCTCTTGCTAAAAAGCATGGAAATTGTGAATGTTTATCTGTATCAACAATAAAAATGCAGTGTGATATCTAGATATTTGAGCATGTAAAAGCTATTTAATTTTTCTGATGCATTAATTATTTTTAGATCTGCTTACCTGGCTACAAAATCGCAGTATTCTTCGTAATATTTGCAGCAAACACTGTTTTATGGTCCATATATACATGCATGGTTTGAATTGCCAAATTAATTCTATATGTGTTCAGTTAAGAGTCATGATTGTTGAAATACTAACAGAATTTTATCCATTTTGACAACTAAGTCAAATATTTTTTGAGTTTTTATTGTCATGTTTCATCTCAAAAGCAGAGCTGGCAAAACAACAACATGTGTTAAAGTGGTGCTAACCTCAGGGATTCAGCCTCAGAGTAGAGCAAGGCAATTCTGGATTACTGACAACTATTCCTACAGCTCCACCTCATTGTGATGAATGACTCCAATCTTCCTCTCCTGAGAAGGGTAACATTACATTTTTGAAATATAGTTAATGGGTCTGAGACTGGAGGGTTTTTCCCTGTCTGATACCAAACATGAGGGGGTTTGTTTAGAATACACAATTAATGATTTGCATTTATTCATAAGACGGTTCACAACTTAATGTATTTTTGTTCAGTTTGATCTAAAACTGTCTGCAAGAAATCAGAATAACTTATTTTGATCTTAATTTATGGTTTGTGTAAAAACCAAGTATTTCATGTGTGAAGATCTTAATGTTATTAGCTAGTATCCTTTTGATCAGGAATCCAATTAGCATAATACAAATCTTTGGTTATTAGCAGCAAAGCTCTGTTAAGGCCCAGTAATGAGGAGTGATTTTGAAATTGTGCTGTTTATTATTAACCAATTTATGAAAAACATAATATGTACAGCTTGCCAACTAAAAGTAACATGACCTGTCAGTTAGGCAAGAGCTGTTAGGAGATGACTTCTACCAAAATAATATTATCCCATTGGTTTAATTTAATAGTGCGTAATTGTAAACAGAATTGCCACTACTTCTAAAAACACACACAAAATCAGACTATGATACTGATTATTTATGAGGACTGCCTTAGTGAACAGTTTTCCTGACTTTGTTTGTGCTTTGAATTAATTTTGCTTTTCTGTATTGTCAACAAACTCCAAATATACCACCTATCAGCAATGTTGTTTTACCTTTTATGTAGATTGTTCTGCAGGGTAGGTCATGCAGCTATGTCAAAACAAAAAGTCTTAGGAAATTTGGCACTGAATCATTGTGACACCCTTAGCTTCAACTGGAATCTGTTTTTTCTTAACTAAATGCAGAGTTTTTAATTTAATTGTCAAAAAAACTTTGAAATTTTTAACCTTAAGTTTTTGGTCAGTACATATGGTTGAAAAAAGAAGTTTATTTCACTCTATAAAGACACACAATCATGTATGTCTTCACTATCTTCACTATCTGACATTGTAAATTCCAAAATCCATTTAATTTACTCAAAACCAAAAGAGCAAAAAATACAGCTGTCCATTAAAAATGTCAAAGTTTGCATAGACTAAAATTGCGATACATTTTGTAGTGGTGATTAAATAACCTGAAAGTGTCATTCAATGCCTTTTGTATGTATATATATTTTAAATTGTCACAGTATCTGTATTACTGTTTTGTGCATATTGATTCTAGAAAAACATTTACATTGAAAAATGTAACATAAAACCACATTAAATACAGTCCATACCTGTTTCTAGTTGGGCATTCAGTGGTTCCAAACTTTGTTGCTGGTAAGAGTACAAGAAAAGAAGGCGACAGCTACTGAATACAGGCTTTCTGCACCCAGCCTCAGATAATATCTTACAGAGCCCTGCTAAACTTCAGAAATAAATCGGTCATATTTTCTAAAGGGAAAATCTTGCTTTTTCTGTCTTTAGGACAGTATTTGGTTGTCTAACATCTCAAGAACACAACCTAACACATTGTTTTGAGCCACATACTATATCTGAATATTCTTCAATTTGTAAGCTTTCCAGCTTTGTAAGGGAAAAGTACCTTACTGTACCAGATTACAAAGTTGGGGGGAGAATATCTGCCAATTAGCCCTACTTTTTACCAACTGTAACTTCAAATCATGCTACATTCGCCATCTCTCTAGAAGGGTCGTTTATTCCTGATCATTTTTCTCTGTGCTGGTAACTGCCAGTTCTCATCAGGGAATGGGGGTTAATCAACTCTTCGCTCAGGTCCTGGAAAGTTCAAGAAGTCTCATACTGGGTTTAATACAGTCCCAGAAGTGAATAAATTAGCTCACACAAATATCTCAAACAGGTCTTATTAATGAAGTGTACAAGAAGAGAGATCTTGCCCGTTGCTATGGAGAGTGGCAAAAAGTATGACTAAAATAAATTTTTATGCTAAAACTTACTTTAACTAGAAGAAATATTAGCTTCCTATTTTTTTTGTTTTCTTCCAGAATGACGAATTTGGTCATTTGTGTTTAAATTAAGCATTTTCCTATACATTATGAGTATTGTCCTTTAATCAGTATTAAGTTTAAAACACGATAAAATGTGTTTAGTCACATTTAAAGCAAGCAAAGAGGCAAGCATTATTTAAATCAGGTCCCCACAAAGATTATCAGTATGTAATGATGATAACTGGATTTCACGACTTCAAAAAATGGGATTAGTTTATCTCTAATTTAAGGGAATATATTTCACATCTTTTCACTAGAAATCCCTTTTTTTCACAAATGTTCTGATATGCAGATGTTGTCTATCATTTGCAGTTTGTCATTCATTATGTTCATTCTTGCATGATTTAGGGTAAATGATTTCACATCCGGCAGCATACAGCTAGCAGCAACAGTATACTTTGCATTTGTTGTCTGGATAATCTAGGCAAACAGCTTTCAGAAATAAGCAATTGAACTTCTCTCACCTCACGGTCTCCCATGTCCAGAAGGGAGAAATGTTCATATAAAGTTGTAATCCTGAGCGACAACAACTCCTACCTGATGAGCCAGTTCCACCCAACAGTTCTGCTGCTGGGTTTGAGCTGCCTTCTGTCAGTCAAGCAGATTTCACGATCCAAAACACATACGCTTCTCTGAGCCTTATACATTTCTTTACCTAGATGTTTGGAGGCTCATAAGATTATCTCAGACTTTTCAGTTAACTTTGGTTAGTTTTAAAATCCCCAATACCTGCATATATTGCCCTTCAAAAGTCTTCAAACCTCTTGGACTTTTTCATATTTTGTTATGTTACAACCACAAACTTCCTTGTGTTTCATTTAAAATACACAAGCATGTTGTCCTTATTTGGAAGTTATAGGAAAAAGAAACATGGTTTTTAAAAGCGTTTCAGAAATAAGAATCTGAAAAGTGTGGGGTATTTAAGTATTCAGTGACTACTTTGTAAAGCCCACAATTTTGTAATTCCATCTTATTTTTGGGAAAATATTTGACCATTCTTCTTTGCAACGTAACTCAATCTCAGTGGGATTGAAAGAATAGTGTCTTTAAGCATCAATGTTCAAGACTTGCCACATATGCTAATTTGGAATTATGCCTGGGATTTGACATGGCCATTCTAATCCATGAATAAGCTTTGCTCTATGTCTAAACCATTCCGTAGTAGTTCTTGCAGAGAATTGAACCTCCACCTCAGTCTCGATGCTCTAGACATATTTACACAAGTACACTGTATGTACATAGCTCCATCCCTTTTTTCATAATTTACTCTCTTCTTGATTCATGCTACTGCCACAACTGTCTTCATATTAATATTGTGAAGTGTTAGCTTTATGCCACCACTGTACACTTATTGTTTTGCAAATATACTTTAAGATTTAAAGTAGTTCAAATGGTATTAACATGTTTGCAAGACACTGCAAGGTGCTTTGGTAAAGACCTAAACATTTGAACCCAAAGCTATGAAGCAATCAGTAATAATAAAGTGGAAGCCCCACACTCTACGCACCATTTGTTCAGCTTCCAAGGCAAGATTAAAACAGAGAATAATGAAATTGAATAGTTTTACCATTAGCAGTTTTATAAATGGTTGCATCATTTTCCTTTTTGTTTCGCAGAAATACATAAAAAAAAACACAGAACATTAACTGTAGTCATTATATGCCCACAGCTAAAGCCCACGCAGGAAACAAGAACTTGTGTTACAGATGAGTCAGTGGCCATCAGGAAATGTGGTGAACAACGCTCTTCAAACTGTGTCCCTAACATCATTCATTTGAAATCCACAGATGTGTTATATTAATATTGGCAAAGACAACAGAGCAGCAACACCTGCAGCTTTGAAGAAAGTCCTGATTGACAGGAACTTAAACCTCTTCTGCATGTTACTGGGAACAGTTCGATGAAATTCAGCTTTAGCAGGAAACACTGTCAAATATTCAAAGAAACTCACTTCAATACTA
>CAEFZX010004739.1:0-23083 GCA_903066825.1 Alfaro cultratus | reverse complement strand
ACATATATATATATATACATATATATATATTTAAACGTGTGTGTGTGTATTCAAGGGATAGGTGGGTGCATTTATCCTTACATTTGTCAGTTTCAAGTTGTGACCATTGAGAAGTTTTCTGTCATCAAAAATATGGTATCAAGCAAATATTACATAAGAAAATATCAGCATTTTTTAAAATTATGATTTCATATTTCATTATGATTTCATATAAGGGAAATAAAATGTAACCAAACTAGGCAGGCCCTATGCGGGTAAACTAGTGCTCTATGAATAATTAAACAAATAAAAAAAAAGACTATTTACCAAACGTGGAGTAGTGGCACTTTTCCCAGGGAAACCTTCCCTTTTCAGAGTGTATTTTAAAGCAGATCCATAAGTGTGTATACACCACGAAACAGCGCCCTCTTCAGACAGGAAACATTAAATGCATGTCTAGATTTGATGTTTGTAATACAAAAATTAATTCTTGCAGAATTGTTTTCTCGAGAGCCAGTTTTGATGTAGTGTTTCTCATTGTGGGCCTTTAAATGACTTATTTTAGCTTGAGCTATTTTTAAAAGCAATATTATGTGAACAAATTTGGATATATTGTTGATTTTCTCAAATAAGGTCAAAACTAAACATACAGATATCAATATGCATACATATGTTGTAGTTATTGCTAAAGAAAACCCTACATTCATAATTTATTAGAAAATTAGAATAGAATACTTAATACAACTTCAGTTTATCTATTATTTATTTGACATTGGTTTGTCTACTTCTAATTGCTAGTGATATATTCAAGTGTACTGTACAAGTGCAGCATTATCAAATAAATTTTTAATCAGTATATTTATGTCTGTATTTAAAACAAAGTTTTAAGTCAATTCAGCCCTTTTTTCACTTCCAGGATCAGTAACAGATAACAGGTTTGGGAAGTGAAACCAAACTGGTGCATCATTATTAACAACACATCAAATGTGTTGCTGCACATAGCTTAAAAATGATGTATTTGTTTAAGTGTCAATAGCTAACAGAGTTACTTTACATAATTGATAAGACTGATGTTTTTTAGATATTCATATAAAGAGGGCCCAGACCAGTTTGAATGATAAAACCTTTACTTTATTACAACTCATGCAGTCATGAACCAAGCTTTGACCCAGATGTGTGTCAGAGGTCAGCGCTGGAGTCCTGACTGTTGCTCAGACGGTGGTGAAGGTGAAGCGAGTCACATGATGGTATTCATCCCCGGGACGCAGGAGGCAGTCTGGGAAGGAAGCCTAAACACACACAAACACACACATTTATATCACACACATACACACACACACACACACACACACACACACACACACACACACACACACACACACACACACACACACACACACACACTCACGCACACCTTTGGCCTGGCAGCACAGACATGACTTAAGAACACACGTTTTTGATTAAACCACATATTTAGACAGAATGGGCAGAAAGAGCAGCGAGTGTTAGGGAGGTGGCTCTATTCTTTAAAAAGTGGAGAGATCCTTCTGTGTAATCAGGAGAATCGACTGAAAGTGTAATTATTCATTCATCTAGTTTCTCCCTGGTTATTATTAATTCGTCTTTTCATACATTACAGGAATGCTACGTTGTTGCATTTTCAGCAAGAAAAGTGTTATTTCCTTATTCTAAAAAGTAACTGAATTATTATCTTATTTTCTTTTTTAATGTACTTCTAATGTTGTGTAAAAAAAGGCTTAAGTGGTTAAATAAAAAATCTGCAGGAGATGCCAAGTTTTTAATCAGATTATTTGAATAATTGTCAGAATAATTGATAGATTAATTGATTACTAAAAAGAATCATTAGTTGCTGTCCTAAATAATAGTAATAACTTTTATTTATTACTATAAATAAATAGTAATATTGGTTTGTCCCATTGAAATCAACATGCCTAGATCATAATAGAGACCTTGCCAAGAATAGCATCAAACAGAGAATAAAAAACAAAGGAAAACGTTACAGTTGTAAGAGTTCTATATTTTCCTAAGTTTAATCATTGGAAGTGATTCTCCATCCAGCCACATACCTGGTTAACAGCATTGGGCCAGTTTTGTGTCTCTAAACAGAATGCGCTGTGCTTCCCATACGTCACTCCACCCTTTCCTCTGATGGAGCCATCCAGGACATTGGCGGTGTAGAACTGGACTCCTGGTTGGCTGGTCGACACCTCCAGGACACGCCCACTGGGGGGGTGAAGCACTCTGAAACAAAGAAGAAGGTTTACCTTCCAGAATCAACTAAATGAATGAATCGGGGACGTGTTTTGTTGTGTGAGCATGCATTGTGCAGCAACCTGGCAGCATGTCTTTCTGTCCAGTCATCTCTGGGCGAACACAGGCAGAAGTTGTGGTCAAAGCCGAGGCCAGGAACTTTCTTCAGCCGGACGCCGACAGGAACTGGCACCCGGAGGTCAAAGGGTGTGTCCTCCACAGGGCGGATCTCTCCTGCCAACAGATTGGCTCTGACTTATTTTTCTTGAAAATCATCTTTTTTGTGGGGGGGGGGAGTAACAAGAGACAAAAGTATTTTCTCTTATTCATGGATCTTAAAGGGAAATCAAAAATTACTAAAACTGGCATCAGCAGGTCAGAACTTTACAAACATCAACCTAAAAATCTTCGATTGGTGAATCTCTAATAACATCCTTACACTATTCCACTACTGTCAGAAGCAGAGCAGCTTAAGACTAAGGAAATAGACTATATTATGTCAGGGGAGGACTGACGTAGGTGCTCACCTGTAGGGATTGATGTGTCATCAACAGGCAGGTAAGACGGTGCACTGATTGACACCTCATGATCATAGATATCTGCCGCTCCCTTCATCCAAGGGATGCAAGAACACAAACACACATATATAGAAACGATTTACCACCAATAGTGTTTGTCACATGGTGACTGTATGGTGTGTGTGTGACATCGCTATGCATTGAGTCGAGAACATTGATGGTGGGGAAAATTAAAAACAGTCAAGCAAAGAAAAAAACTTTAAAAACTCCTGCTCTTTCTGAAACCCCACTTTCAGAATGTCATCACAACATGGCTCCTCTATTAACACTTCAACAATGTTTTTACCAGCGTTGCTCTGGGAAGTAACTCCTATAATGAGCTCAGCAGGTGCACAGCTCCACCAGGTGTTTGCTAATTGCGGTTGGCTAGTTTGAAGGAACTGAGGGAAGAGCTGCTCTGTGAGGTGGAAGCTCCGAAGCTGCAGCTCTGAGGAGGAGCTGTGTTTCGAAGGCGAGGCTATGTCCACCCAGGCGTTTTGCACAGTTGAATGGTTGCCATGGAGATTAAAGGATTTCTCCAACATGAAACACTCCAGGTGCATGTTTGATGCGGGAATAACATCATAACATGGTGTAAAGCTGAAAATGTTGATTTTACACAATAAAGCCCATTTAAAGCCCGACCCAGAGACTTGTGTTTGTAATGTGATCGAATGTGGCAAAGTTTCCGGGGTGTGAATGATGTCGAGGTCTTACCTGCCCTGCTAGGTTGAAGTAGGAGTGGTTGGTGAGGTTGATGGGGGTGGTTTTGGTGGAGCGGGCTCGGTAGTCAGCGGTTAGAGTTTCCCCCTAAGAAGAAACAGAAAACACAAACCTCACTAACACAGGCAGGTCAGGTGCAAAATCAACTCAGTAAAACATCAATGAAAGTTGAAGACGATATTTGAAAAGTTGAGTCTGGGAAACGATCCGGATAACCAAGCAGCTGTCCTGTCCGGGACGTTTTCTGTCCCAACCGGTCTGCTTCCTACAGAATCTGTCCTTCAACCTTCTCGCTTTCAGGAATAATAATCTGGAACACACTGCAGCTCCATCTGAAGCTCATAGTTCAGAAACAAACTTCTACTCAGGTTCGTTTTTAATGGTTTTCTCCTCAGATGTAGGTTTTTAATCTTTATTTATCGTTCAATTTACCTAACTCCAGTGTTTTCAGCAACAACTTTCTAAAAATCCTTCTTCCTCTTCTAAAATGATTGTTGCTATAAACTTCATGATCCTTTATACACAAACTTGTTTTTATACATTCACCAGAGAAGAAATGAGGCAAATGTTCTGATGCTGAGACATGAGCATGTTTACCTGTAGAGTGTAGGAGACAGAGACCTGAAGCTCACCAGGGTAGCCCTGGTCTCCGTCTTGACTCGTATGACTGAGGATCACACCACCTTCCACTTCTGCAGCAAGCCAGACTGCCTGGACAGAGAAACCCAGAGAGGAACTCAAGAAAAGAAGTTTTCCTTTTGAAACAAGAAAACACAAACAGCTGCCCCACATCTGGTCCTTAAGGTTTTTATCTCCTGGATGAGATGAAGAATCTTCACCTACAGGAAATAAAAAGCTCCAAGAATTGGAAGAAAAACTGGAAAGCATTCTTGACAACCTGTTGTTTCAGTCATTTATCAGCACAGTTAGGCTCTCAAGATATGGAAATCTTCTTAAGCAATCAAACAACATGCCATTATTAATCAATGTCCTGCATTAAACTTAATACTTCCTGGGTAAAAAGGATAAGCATTTTGGTTGTTTTAATAATGACATATTCATCTAATATTGCAACATTTAGCTAACAGGGTAATGTGGGAAACTATTTATGTTTCCTGTTAGTTTTTGTGTCTGACATGGAGAACCGTGTTTAAGCCAGGTGTTTGTCACCAGCAGTAACATGACCACACAAATAACGAAAATAACTGTAATTACATAATCAGTTTTAGTTTAAAAAAAACAAAAACAATGCCATTAATTATAACTTTTGTCAATGCACCGATCGGAACTTTCAGACCAATTCCTGATTTTTGTAAAGCGTTGGCCTTCAAGTTCAAATTTAAACTCCTAACGTTTGAAGAAGAGATTTCCAAAAGGCAGCCAACATTCCCAGATCCAACATATTCCATAACCAAAGTTAAAGTGCTAAAGTTTCTGCTAAAACAAAGCAACTTTGCTTCACTCCGTACAGATCTCCTGTTCTCTGCTTAAAGTCTTATTCATGTCTCAATATTTGAAATACATTATGTTCTTGATGTACAGTAGCTTCACATTTCTCTGAGGGATCTTTATTCAAATGCCTCAGTAACACCAAAAATATGTGAAGAGTTTTCCTGACTCAGTAACGGCATCCCAAACAACCTGGTAGCTATGAAGATGGTGGGAGGTCAAAGGTCAGGCCCAAGCTGGTTTCTCTGGAAAACTTGGTCTCCTCGTTCTTTTATTTAAAAAAAAAAAATATTTTCTCTGAACCCACTTTGAAGGGTTTTGTTGAAGGGGCTAAAGTTTCCAGTCCAGGAACAGCAAACACACTCCCCAAGCGTTCGTCTTACCTTGTTGAAACCGTGCAAGCCTCCATGCAGGGCATTTGGTCCATTGTTGGTATCTAGTTGGAACTCTTTTCCTTCCACCACAAAGTGTCCTTTTGCTATCCTGTTAGCCACACGACCCACCAAGGCCCCCAGATACCGTTTATCTGACACATAACCTGACAACATAAAAATATGACTGTTCACCTTTATCAAAGGTTAGTTTGTTTATATAGTCCCATTCCTGTAAAGTCAGTCTAGACTGCTTTACAGGAAGCTAAAGATATTAAAAAAAACAACAGCTTTGAAACTTTTCTCTTTGAAGAGCCATAGCTGCATTACCTAGAAGCACATGCTTGAGTTTGATGCCAAACTGAAGCATAAAAACTCCAGATCTCAAAGGAGCTGCACAGTTTTACCCCCTGAGACTTTTTTTTATTTTATTTTTCACTGATGTTCTCAAGGGATTTCAAGAATGAGCCTTGCTGAGGTTATGTTGTTTTGGTCTTTTACTTTGTGTGCATCTGAGTACAGTTTCAGTCAAGAAAAACATCTTCAGAAATAATCACATCAAACAAAATTTTAAAAATACTCAACTTTTGTTTAGCATCTATGCTGAAAATCAAATCTGTTCGAATCCTCAGGTTCTATAATTTCTTATTTATCAGATCATTCTTTTCAAATGCTGACTATTTTATGTCTTACCTTCCAGGTCGTCATAGCCGAGAACTATATCCTCCATCTGCCCATGTTTTCCTCTGCAGGACACAGATCTTATAATGGCCCCCAGGGTCAGGACCTCCACCCGCACCTGGGGGGACTGGAGGGTCCACATGTCCACGCTGCCGAGGCCAGGGACCTGTCCCCACTGCTGATGGCTGACCTGAGTCATCCTGAGTCTGACCCTCAACATGGAGGGAAAGAAAAAACAATGTCCATCTCTTTAAAACCATCCATCTTTTAAAAATGATCTGTGATTTCAGTTCAATTACACAAACTACAACCAGGCCTGACCGTAGAATACAGGACCGCCTTTACCCTCTGAGGTCCAGGGCATTTATGGTTGTTTTTGATTTATCTTTATATTTCTCCATAAAAAGGATTAATATCGGCTGATGTGGTGTTGGTTTTTTCACACTTATTTTTTTTTCTTTTGGGTACACTGTTATTGCACGTTAGACCTTTAGTCACATAAAAACATAAAATCGCAGTTGGAATTTTTTTTTTCACTGTGAACCCCACAGCTATTTACAACACATTTTTCTTATAATTTAGAATGCAAATGTATACTGTAAATTTCAAAAATTGATGTAAAAGTATTGCAAGCAACACAGTTTCATGAAATTATTAGCATGGAAATGAAGACAATTCCTCATTTGTTTGTGTACAACTATTTGGCAAACCCAATGGCCAAAAGACTCGTCTCACATTTACCAAAAATACCTAGATGAACCTCCAGAGTGATGGGAAAATATTCTGTAGACTGCAGAAACAAAGTATGTGTGACCTGTTACATCTGGAGTAAAACTAACAGCATTTCAGAACCACACACCAACCTCCAGACATTGTGGTGGCAGGTAGTGATCTGGAACTGATTTTCTGCATTAGAACCTAGAGACAGACGGTTCAAGCAATTCCTACATTTTTCTTTATATGTTGGAAGTGTTTGGAAAAAAAAATATCGAAGAGCTGACAGTTTTGACCTGAAGGAAAAACAGAAATGTGTATCAGCCAAGAGAATAGGACATAAATTTCAAAATTGGTCCAACAGTAAGTATTCCTTTTATATACGATACTATATAACTTGACACATCTGTGCTGCAAGATTAGTTTATTTCTAAATTTGAGGTGCAGACATTAAGAGAGGTGGTCGTTTTGTTAAAAATAAGAAACAATCTGTGGCTGCTGTGCAAACATCTCTGAGCATCTTCTCTGGAAATGTCTGCAGACTCCAACCAAGACAGCTGGACATTTACTCTGGGATAACTATCATTTTGATTTCTGTTAAAATAACTTATTTCTCTGAAGCAACTTGAAAAATGTGTATTCCAGTGTGCCAAGTGTAAATAATTTTAAGAAGCAGCATGAAACTGAATTATTTACAGTGTGTTTGTCCTCTTCTACTCTGTGTTCACCAGGCTGTTTATTGGACTTTGGTCATATCTGCTGGTTGTCACCAAATCTCGTCGCGTTAAATGTCCCGTGCAGAAGAACCACCGCTAAATGAACGGCCAGGTGTGTCGCTTTGTTTCGTACACCCGCAAAGAGCGGCCCGATAAATTCTGATTTAAAAGTGGAAAAGGTCGCTGACCTTTAGTCGGGGCTGGGAAGCAAAGTTCGGGAGAACACCTGACCCGACTGGACCTTTCCTCGTCAGCAACCCAGAGCTGAAGTCCAGCTAAGAGCTCACAGGCTCACGAACTTCTCCTTCAACGCTAAGACTGGAGCTGAAAACCAGTGTGTGTTCCGCTTCCATTCGCAGCCCCTTACCTACAAACGCGTCACCAAGTCCAGGAGAGAAGGAAGCGCGTGAGACGTCAGATGAATGCGGAAGTCACGTGACTCAAGGGGCGTGCTTCAAACTGTTCTCTCCTCTCCATAAGAACCTACGAAATGTGAGAAATATTCCGAGGTACAACAAAAATATCTACTGAAGGTCATAGAGGCCACACTCAGTATGACTAAGTTGTTGAATATTTTCGTTTGTCATCACTTAAATATGGCTGGAGATGTTAGAAGGTAAATGCGTAAAAGTGCCAATTTATCAAACAAATTGGTCGGGACTGAACATTTTAGCTATTTTAGGCCAAAAGCTTATCTCATTATTTTTGACATTTAATTATTTTCTAGTTCTATGCTGGATTTATGTGACCTGTCAGCCTGAACCCGTCACACTCAGTGTTATACAGAGGATTCAGCCAATCAAATGTCTATTTAACAAGCCACAGTGAACGTTTCACGATGTTGTTTATGAGCCGTGACAAACATAAACAAGGATGTTCTTGGGAACAAGTTACACTCATTATTCTGCCATCTCATACTCCATCCAGCATCACACATTCAGTAAATAATATCAGAAAGCTTTAACATGTCACAAGTTGTATTCAGCTTCTTTTTTCATAGTTTCACTGACATCTGCACATCTACTGACTGAATCTGGTTTTGTCCATCCATTTAAATGAGTAATCCAACATATTCATGTATGACAAACCGGTGTGTATCTGATGAGCAGTGCATGTTTCCTATTTTTTAAGGCAGTCTGCAACCAAACAAGTTTTTCCTATTGTACACCACAAGGTGGCAGTATGGCGACAAATCTGCGTCTCCTGGTTGAATGTGGTTGAAGGCAAATGAGTGTGTACACCGAATAGGACTGAACGGACAGTGAACTCAATCCACAAACAGTTGTAATGATAGCAGAATCCCTTAGATCATAATAAAACATGCTGGTCTCAAGTTATTCAAGCCTAACCTCAAATGGAAAGAATATTATTTTTATTTTATTTTTTTAAACTGCTCACCCTCCACCATCATGCTGCACTGTAAGAGATGTTTATGCTGCTGCTTATGATGTGTTTGGTTTTCCTTCTGCATTATAGCCAGGCATTTATTTTTAATTTCCAATGACTCCGAGTTTTAGTTCAGATGCAGCGTTGCAAATTTAGTCATGCTGCCATGAAAAGGTTTTCTCCTGCCAAACAAGCCATGTTTGTCTGATCTTTTTCTAACTGTCCAGTCGTGACCTCAATATGTAACAAAGGCCTGTTAGTTCTCACAGCCTTTGTGTGTTTTTTTTGTTGTTGTTGTTGTTGTTTTGTTGTTGTTGTAATTGTCAGAGCATTTCATGCTCCAGTCTTATGGCTTCTGTGATCTGTCCTGAACATTTCTCCCTGGTAAATAATCCATTTCTGTGGGATGATGCTTTTAAATGGTTTGGAAGATGTCTAATGGACCACAATGGGTGCTTTTCCTAAAATCATTGCCGATGTCCTGCTTGCCCCACAGCAGAAACCCTCCTGCTGCTGGAGAGTCGTCTTTTCAAAATAATGAGGCTTCCTGTCTTTAACTATATTTGGGCTCACAGTACCATCTGCATCCCAACGGTTTCTTTGCTGAAAATACATTCTCACTCTTTTTGCTTTGACACGTGTCACTTCCTGGTTCTGTCAGTGCACACAGCTGTAGAGCTGGTCCCGTCACCCCAGGCTGCAGTGCTGTTAAAATAGCAGGATCCATTCAAACAGAGGGTCCTGAACACACGTCCTCACATATATTTTTATTTTTATTTTACAATGACAAAAAACCCATTGAGATTAAGAACCTATTTTTTAGATATACTAACAAGACTAATGTCTGAATTCAGGCTGACTATACACATCACACACTCTACTATTCTTTAGTAGTACCAAAACATACATTAAAACATTCAGAGCTTAAATCTATACATGAACAACATAAAATGGATACAAAATATTAGGGAATCAAAAAATTTAGAAAATATAAATTAAAACTAATAATAAAAAAGATGATATCTTGCAAATTATAAGGATGACTTTTAAGATCAGTCTTAGATGCAAGCTGCATTTCCAATACAAACATACGCAAATCTTTGTCAATTTTTGCTAATTAAAAAAAAGACAAAATTTTGCAGTTGCGGTGTTTCTATTAAATAATGAATTAAATTAAAATCACACATAAATAAACTTGTTCAGACAAGGAGTCATTAAAATTGGCCCCATGATTCTCCACCTATTTCATGTGGTCTTCTTCTTCACGGTTTGTGGCAACATGTGGCTGCTGATGTTGCCAGTGGCAAGTTCTTCCGTTGCAGTTTTGCAAAAATAAGCCAATTTCAATACGGCCCAAAAAAAATAAATTTACTTTATTTAAAAAATCACCTAAAAAAATCGGCTAAATTTTTCTTGAAAAACAGTTTTTTTTTTCAACTGATGTGTTTACATTGAGCAAATTTATTTTCTAAATGTCAAATTCCGTGTCAGTGGAAACGCAGCTCTGGTGAGGATGATGGGTCTCTGTGCCCAAAGAGGAAACAGATTCTACTAGCATGCTACTAGCTTTTTGTTAGTATTTGATTTTTCTTTATTCTGTAAACAAAAGTGCTTGTTATTACTTACAGTCTTAATTTAAGATAACACCAAGGCCAATGTCTTGTTTAATACCCTGGATCTTCTGAACACCTAAAACAAAATATGATCTTTCTGATTGACTGAGTGACGGTGTGAACAAACCATGCAAACAAGTGCAAACCAATGGGACTAACTGTTTTATTGAAGTGGTCCAGTGGTTACGGGTTGGTCACACAACAGATGTTTGGCTACTGAGTTCAAACCAACATTTCATAGATTCTTGTTTGTGCTCTTGATTTTTGGAATGCGCTTTCAATCCATCCTGAAGAAAGGCTCTTAAATTCACAATCATTTCAATGAAACAATCACTTCTATAATGCATCATAACACAAATAAACCACAAAATATAATCCGTTGCTTAGTTAACGGATAAGAAGAAAGCAATTCCCCTCAAAAAAAAATAACAGAAGTGAGCTGTATTGAGGTGAAGGTCAGCTGAAACACATTAGGCTTGTCTCTATAAAGTGCATATATCATCATCGCTCTGGCAAAACCAAGAAACCTAACATTTCTAAAACATAAATCATGGTTTTCAAAGTGGCTTAGTCACTTTTCAGAAACAAATATAGCCATTTGGGTGATTACTTCCTTATTAAAACAGAAAGTTATTACCATTTATGAAGGATGTCATGACTGTTGCAGCACCTTAAAGCCTGTCTGTCTCTATGGCTGTAAATAGACAAATTATTTTCTCAACCTATAAAAGACCTTTCTAATGAGAATATGTCAAATGTGCAGCACTTTCACTACAAAGACCCTCTATGAACGGAAATGAAGGTTTCGACAGCTACATTAGTTTAGTACAGTTAAGCTATCATGAGTGACTGACTGTCTACATGGTATACAACCTCCTCAACACTTGCTAAAGTCATGTGACACGCCTGCACACACGTGAGTAAAAATGCTGTTAAGAACGGGAGCCGAGATTACAACATCAATGTGAATGAAGTCAGAATTGTAAAGTTGAATTAGAATTTATTTCACATGCAGCCATTCGCTTCTTTGGTGAATTACAGGCAGAATGAGCTCACCATAAAGTGCTTTAAAATCCCTCTACGGAGTGCCAGTTTGTTAGGTCTCCAAGCCACTGCCGTCTCCTGACTTTGTAAATCATCATACTGTATTAATCTTAACTTTATGAACTCATTTCAGCTGGAGACTCAGTTATCACTACTTCTGTCTTGGGTGGACATTGTGTTTTGCACGCTTGTTCGGCTTTCCCCTGCCTCTATTCTTTTTTCTTTTGCCGATATTTTTCCATATATCTCTTTTGAGCAACAAACCTGAACAGAATTGAAAAGTAAAGGTTGTACAATAGCACACATGCTCTTTCAGAAACTGATTTCTTTTAAAGTAAATCTTTTCTACATCTTGCAATATGTACACATTTGAAATTATTTGATTTCACACACTCACGTATTTATTTCTTTTGCTTATTTTACTTTTTACATGTTTATGTAATATTGATATAGTGGAATAGCATTTCATATATTTCACTACCATATATCATATGCTTGATTTCAGAACTTTACTGATAAACAGACAAACAGAAATGATCATCTGTTCTCTAAGTGAGCGCATCCTTTCTGCGGCTCACTTCCTCTGGTCTCAGACACAGACGTGTGTCAAGAAAATATTTCAAGAACCTCAGAAGGTTCCTAGAAAAACAGGAAGCAAAATGTGCATAACAGTTGGTCCTCGTCTCCCACTGCAACAACATACATCATGCTAGCAATAAAATATATGACTTATTACAAAATAAGTGACACTTTAGAGTCCAGTTTGATATTTAGTAGCATCTGTGCTGTCTGGATGACATATTATCAAATCTACACACATTCATAGAGCCGATGAAAGCCCGTGTTGCTGCTGGTTTAGCTGCTGTCGCTGAGGAGGCTCAGTATGGAGCTGGCCTGCGTTGCCAGTTTGCTGCTGCTGCTATCTGTCAGTTTGTTCAGACTCTCCTTAATATTCACAGAGTTGAGTTCATCTGTCATCACACCTGCAGCACAAAATCGTACAGTTTTGAGCATGATTTTGAAAAACAAAACAGAGCAAAGACAAGTGCAGGACCAGCTGAGCAGATAAAAATGCCAACAACCTTCAGACACAACAGCATCATTTCCTTATGATGCTCAACATGTTGAAATATGTTTTCTTAAGAATGGTTTTTAATTTTTGACAAGTTTAGGCTTTGTTGAGCGGCTATGAGTGATTAGTTTCTGAGAGTTTTCTTTATTGACCTCTGTTTTGTTAAAGAGCCACAAAAAGTTTCTGACCATAGACACAAGCTAACGGCTAATCAACACTGTCCAGGTCCAAAGCAGGTTTCTCCTACATTAGGACGACTCTGAATAAACATTTAATTATAATTACATGGTTATTTATATAGAAGATTATAATTACTAAGAGATGCTTTGTTCTTAAAAAACATTTTTATGACAATATGTATATTATTAAACCTTATTGGCAAAAGAGTACAATAAAAATAACCTAAGACTCTATATGGAAATAATGTAATGCAAACATGACAGTACTTCATTTATAATGGATGAGTAGGTGGGAAGAACAAATACTTTAATGTACTTTGAATGTACATGAAAGTTTACTGTACTAGCACTGTCCTAGTCACCTGCTGGTATTTATAAAATCAGTTTGAACCTTGAACTGGAAAATAAAGATGTAAAAACGTGACAGTAAAACTCTCAGCTAGTCTGGTT
The DNA here is from genome assembly GCA_903066825.1 of Alfaro cultratus. Taxonomy (NCBI): domain Eukaryota; kingdom Metazoa; phylum Chordata; class Actinopteri; order Cyprinodontiformes; family Poeciliidae; genus Alfaro; species Alfaro cultratus. Next base: position 9,878 of record CAEFZX010004739.1, on the reverse strand, counting down.
TGTGTGGAGGTTGATTCCTGTTTCACCAAGCAGAGCATCAGTAATGTTCTGTTGTGGTAACAGTTTGAAATTTGGCTTTGGAGAATGAAAAGTGTTGTAAAGGCAAAAACGTACCGGAGTTAGCCAAGGTGCAGATGAGACCCAGAGCACTAAACTTGACCTCGACCGCCCCCACCGGATCATCCAACATATTTTTCAGCATGGGTAGCAGCTCTGCCTCGCTAAACGGATCCCTCGTAGACTCTGGAGGCCATGAACAGAAACAGAAACAAATGAGTAAAAGTATTGTCAAATGGTCAGAAATAACTCAGAACCAGAAAGATTACCCCTATACTGAACCGAAGCATGTTGGAATACCAAGGTTGCTGTTTGTAGCGATGCAAGTCTTACATTCCAACATCACAACCTCCAAGCATGATGGGAAAATAAGAAGTTGGCCACATGGACAAGCCATATGTTTTTTATAAAAATGTCGTCGAATGAGTTATTTGGCCGCGATAACAAGAAATATGTTCAGAAGAGTTCAGGTAACGGTTTATATCTCAGAACATTGTGGCACCTGTCAGGTATGGTGGCAGATGCATCATGCTGAGGGATTATTTTGCTGCCAATGATTTTGGTGAATTGGACTAAGAAAGTTAGAGGACTACCTCCAAACTCTTTCATTTCAGCTTAAAATCAGCTGCTGAATGAATTTCTAAAAATGATTCCCTTTGGCTCTATTGGCCTTTATTAACAGTAACCAGACAGGAAATGGGCAGCTGACAGAACCTGCAGCAAAAGACGGCTGCATCAAAGATTATATGTTTCTTGCAGAATCCATCCACTCTGAATCAAACAAACGTCCCACATAATATATTTGGGACTCAGTTCTTCTATCAAAGGATAGATACAGCCGTACACAGCTAGCATTTGGGGCATTTATTCATTACATAAACTCTGAAATAGCTCACCAATGTCAATAGCAGATGCTATTGCAAGGGCAACCAGGGCTTCATTCTGCATAATAACGTGCTCGCTTGTTGCCATAGAGATAAGGTGCCGAATCCCATCTGTTCTGGCCACAGCACGGACAACTTCCTGTTCGAGAAAGGAAATGAGTCCAACATTCAGAGACAGCGTTTCCCTTAGAAAAGTTCAGCATTATGAATGGGACCAAGTCCAGTCAGAACCAAAGTCCATCCAGAACCAAAGTCCATCCAGACCCAAAGTCCATCCAGACCCAAAGTCCAGTCAGAACCAAAGTCCAGTCAGAACCAAAGTCCATCCAGAACCAAAGACCCGGTCCAGATAAGGAAGCTCACAGGACTGCGGCTGTGTCTGATCAGGGCCGCCAGCAGTCGGCTGGCCTCTCCTCGGACGCCAGCGTGGTCTTTTGCTTCACACCACTCCATGATCCGCGCCAGAAGCACCGCATCTCTGCCCAGCTTTAAGGCGGCGCCCTCTGAAACACACAACATAAGGTTCAAAATCATTTTAATCTCTTAAGTCACACATGACTTAATCATAATTTGACTTTGTATTTTAACACCTTGAAATTGGGCCTGTGTCTCTTTAAAAATATCCTGCACTTTGGAAAGCTCTGCTTTCAGGAAGTCATACCAACATGGCTCCTCTATTAACCCTTTAACAACGTTTTAACCAGCATTGCTCTGAGATGTAGAAATTGCAGCTGGCTAGTCTGAAGGACCTGAGTGGGGGACTTGAGCTGCTCTGTGAGGCAGAAGCTCAGACATTTGGATACTGCAGCTTGTTTCTCCTCTGGTTCGGCTGTTTTCTCTGTCTTTCTCTAGTTTTTCTCTTCTGACCTTCATAGCTGCAATATTCTGACTATCTCTGTTCTTAGTCCCAGATCTGCCCAGAAACAAAAATAGATCTGTGCAGCCAATAATCTGCAACTTGTTATAGAGAGAAAATCTGACAACCTGTAAAACCCATCAACAAACTCCTGAAATATTAAATAGCTGCGTCAGCATTTGATACATACTTCTTAAAGTTAAATAATATAACCTTTACCACTATGACAATGTGTATTTCATCTACATATTAAAGCTTCTGTTTCAGTTTGGGATACACAGAGGAAGGTAATTATGGGTTAGTGAAATTTGAAGAAATAGCTCCTGCTTATTCGTTTGTTTTTAAAACCCTAAAAGGTATTTACTTTTCCTCTTACAGCTTTAACCACATCCATGTGAGGCTCAATGTGTTTTCATCCTCCTGGAACTTAGATAAGAACGGAGCGCGCCTCCATTTTCAATGTTTCAAAGGTTTGGAAGGTTTTGTTACCGTCATAATGCTGAGTCAGAAACACTGGTTCCCAGACTCCATGTTGGGTTATCACTTTGTGATAATCCAAACAGCAGTAGGTAGTGACTCTCTGTCTAGTTAGAACAGACCAGACTGAACGGACACTGGACATGGCTGCTTGCTGTGATCATTCTTGCAAGAATCAATAAAGTTCTGTTTGAGTGAAAATCACCAATCTCTGTTTGGTAACTAATCATGACTGTTCCTCAGGAGAACTTCTTTTTCTCCATTTAAATTTTTTCCCCCCATTATTATGCCGTCAGCTAAAGCTGCTATGAGTGCTAGAAAACCTATATGTACTTATTAAATCAATGTTGTGTATTGTACCCAGTGCAGCAGTCCCTCACCTTGCCCGTCCACCATCATGCGTAGTGTGCCCAGCAGCTTGAACTGAACCGGCGGCATGTCTGTGCGCAGCAGAGACTTGATCCTCTCAGTGACTCCGTCCTCCAGCATCCTCACTTTGTTGGTGGCTGGAAGACAGACAAGGTGTTGGTGTGGGTTGTTGCCTCTTCAAGTGCAGACCGTGTGTTTATTCTTCAGCCACTGAAAAAACACAACTTAGACGTGAATTAGATCCCTGATCAACAGATTCCATCTTGTTTCTCCATTAAAAGTTTCATCTCAGTCCAGGCAGTCTTTCTGGCTGCCTTGGGTTTCATATTGATTCATCCTGGTTAATACATTCTGCTCTGTATGTATGACCTATAGCCTCCCCTTGTACTCCACCCAATAACGTCAATGTCTTTATCATTGTATGTATAGAAGTTATGCTTGTTCTTTTTCTAATCAGTTCAAATACACAGTGAATAACTTTTGTAACATACTCAGGATCCCTGGATATATTTTTGTGTTTTTAAATTGAGTGAATTTTATTTTTTCATTTTTCTTTCCAAGTTAGCCTTCTAAAAAGAGCAACAGAGCAATGTCAATGCCTTCAGCATATTTTCTGATATTGCGCCTATTCAACGTATATCCATATAAATCCATATTGTAATAACATGGATTATGAACTACAATTGAATTACTATTTCTTTTGATTCACATTTTATTCTATTAAAACCATGTGTGTTATTGTCTTTGAATTGATGCAAATCTTTCTTGTATTTTTGATCAGTTTAACATTTAGCAAAGCTACTCAGTTTGATCTAATTGATCATATTATGGAGGAACGACGCATGTTCCTCCATGTTCCTCCATGTTCCTCAATGTTCCTCCATGTTTTATGCTGTCAGCATCCAAGGTGTGTGTTCTTGCACAAATGTTACGTCTGAACCAAAATGTTACTGTTTTGCTTTGAAGAGTACCAGGGATGGCCAGGTTTCTGAGCGCGCTCAGTCCAGCATGTTGAACAGAGACGTCCCCTTCATCTACATGCTGCTCCATCAAGGTCAGGATGTGTGGAACCACACCCAGATCCAGCATCTTCACACAGTTACTGTCTGACAAAGCAAAGCAAGTTCAAAACTTAGTAACTATCCCACAAACACCTCAGTCTAATAACATTTCAGCTACTCACAGTTAGCAATTATGCCATTTTGAACTATTTTTGTTGTAATGCTTTAATTGATATTATTCATGGAAAAATGAATAAGCAAACAAGAGTTGGCACATCTCTGTTTAATAAAACCTTCACAAAGGAGGTTTTAAACATTGCTAACAGGAATACAATGAAAAAAGTTCTCCTTTTTAATCTATAATTAAAAATAGAAGATTGTGACAGACTTGACAATTTGTCTCCCAGCATCAGGTGCTAAGTGTTGCTCATCATATTTATATATAATATCATCTAAGTAGCAATTTGCTCAACTTGAACCTTGGCAGAAATGTCACTAAGGGAAACATTACTGTTTCCCTTAGTAAATGAAATCATCATTTGAAAACTGTATTGACTGTGGTCACCGTTGTCATGCGAGTGTGTGTGTGTGTGTGTGTGTGTGTGTGTGTGTGTGTGTGTGTGTGTGTGTGTGTGTGTGTGTGTGTGTGTGTGTGACTGGATGCAGTGTGAAGCACGTTAGGGAACTCTGGACTTGAGAAAGTATTGTACAAGTTCATTTGTCTGATATTAATACTGCTTTGCTGATCTGAAACTGATCTGAAACGTTAAAAGTAAAACACAAGAAATATGTAAAGGGGCAAATACTTATTTTGCTGCATGGCACATTCTGTACATCTCCACAAATAGTGAGTTAAATTCCTCTCAGCAATGTAAACCTCAACATTTACAAGTGTCTGACATCATTTTGGTTCTCATTCTACTTGACAGAATGAGCATTAAGTTGAAACTGTTTGGTTCATGCCAGGAATTCAATCAGTTCAAATGAGCTCTATAAATTCTGGTAGGGGCACAAGAAAGGCTGTTCGCCCAGGGCCCCAAACAGGCCAGGACCGCCTCTGCCTGCACTTCTTCATTCAAGAAAGAAATATGAGTTTTTTTGCTTTCTCTGAACTTTTTCCCCCTGACTGCTGTGATCGAAACTAAAGGTCATATTTTTAATGCAAACTCACATTAGTAGCAATCTGATGTAAAAAGAGCCCAGAATCCTCCCAAATATAATGGTGATTATATCATTTAGGCTATTTGCTTTGTGAATCAGATAATGACATGATGCTGGTAAAGGAGATAAAAGTTTATATATTTGGAGTTGAAAGAAAAGTGGATTTACTGCAGAATTAATAACCTGGGTCATTTGAGAGCAAATCAAAGTAAAACTTAAGGGGGATTATTAAAGATAATCCATCCACACAAGACACAAAAATCTTACCATTTCTGGCAAAGTTGGCAATGGCCAGCGCTCCTGACAGCTGGAGCTGGGTGTTGGAGCTCTGCAGCCACAACAGAATATCCTGGTAGACCATGCCTGACCCCTCGCCAAAACACTTCTGCATAGAATCATCTAGAACACACACACACACACACACACACATGCACACACACACCCACACACACACACGCACGCACGCACACACATGCACACACACACACACACACACACACACAAAGAAAAACTAATGTTTCTAATGCTACATGACACCCCTATGAATTTGTCCAACAAACAGCATTGGTCTTTCAGTCTGTCTGTGACACAATGCTTCTTTAATTTCTGTTTCATGAAGCCGTTAGTTAAACAGAACTCACTGTTCAGTGTTGTGTTAGACTTTATTCATCCAGATGGTCCAGACTGAGCTGCGCTCAGTGCAGCTTCCATCTTAAACCATCTGAGAAAAACACTTTGCACATATCTTACATAGTTGTTGGTAAGCTCAGTAGCACTGCTCCTCTCACTCACCTCCTAAAAGCAGGGACACTATCAGGTTGGAAGCGATCTTGATGCTGCAGAGGTCATGGGGGTCGGAGTGTCCTTGCAGGTCTCGGATCATCAGTGATAAAGCCTCCGGTACTCCTGATTCTGCAAACTGCAGCTTCAGTGCATCTGGTGGCAAAAAAGACCAGAAAGCTTGACATGATGTGTATGACCTGGAGCTGTATATTTATAAGTCTATCTGTCTAACTTACCTTGCTGTTTGCATCGGATTAACATTGTTTTTCTTTGACACTTCAGAGTCTTTCATCATTTTTGCGCAGTGTGCTAATACCAGTTTAACTTGATTCAAGTAAACGTAAATCTTGTTACTGATTTAGCAGACACTAACAACACATGCCATCAAAAAGCACTTTCAAAAACAAAAGTTTTAATGCAAAAATCTATAGTCTACTGAAATAATTGATCACTTCTCAATTTTGTTATACCACAACAACTCAATATTACATCACCTCAACCCCACCCCCCAGTCTCCCTTAACTTCTCCTCATGTCTTACCACTTTCGCCCAGTGAGCCCAGTATTTCCAGGATGACATGGCGCCGCTCAGCATCAGGAGCCCGTTTGAGCTGACGAATGAGTGTGTTTGCCACATCCTGCTCCACCAGGGCCTCCCGTGCACAGTCTGCAAACACAAGGCTTTATAACTAATGACATAGTGGCCTATTAAAGTTATCCTTACCATATAATGTGCTTTTTGGGCCGAGGAGAAATCAGAATAAAACTCTGGGCTTTGGCAAATATGGCTGGATGCAAGCTTTTCTGAGAAACAAATCACCCATGTCACACGATCTGGTAATTAAATGAACAATTATTCACAATCTGTAGATGTGAATATGTAACGCAAAATGCCAAAAAAAAAAAAAAAAAACAAAAAAAAAACATTGTTGGAATTATCTTATTATCTTATTTGAGATAGTTTAAGTTGTCCTAATATCTGTGTGTGAGCCTAGACAGTGATGACAAGCTTGCAGAAGTTACATGGACTACACTGCCAGAACTGCTGAGATACTTGCCTTTACAAACATCAATCAATCAATCAATCAATCAATCAATCAATCAATCAATCAATCAATCAATCAATCAATCAATCAATCAATCAATCATACTTTTTTAATCCCAAAGGGAAATAACATAACATCCCACTAAGACATGTCATAGGTTTTAATTTGCAGATGGTTTAATTTGCAGCTACATGCTTCAACTCTTCCCTGGAAGGTTCGTTACGAGCTTTAGGAGTCCATCTGTCCTTTACCTTCCTCATGTTCAGGATCAGCAGTCTGTGTAATGAGACCCAGACTTTCCTCTCTCCAGCCACTTGGGCCAGCTTCCCCAAAACGTTCTCAAGCCAGCAGGGAGGCCCAGTCCCTCCAGCATGTCCCGGGTCTTCCTCTAGGTCTTGTCCTGGTGAGACAGGCCTGGGACACCTCACCAGGGAGGCGTCCAGGAGGCATCCTAACCAGCTGCCCCAGCCACCTCAACTGGCTCCTCTCGACATGGAGAAACAGCAGCTCTACTTTAAATCCCTCCCGGAAGACCAAGCTTCTCACACTTTCACTTATGGAGCCCCCAGACACCCTAAGGAGAAAACTCAACTGGTTCTGCAGCCATCTTGTTTTCAGGGTTGGAACATAGATAGAGCGATATGACTCAGCTCCTCTTCATCACGACAGATCAGTACAGCACCCTGCACCAATCCACCTAGCAATCTCTTGCTCCATTTTTCCCCTCATTCATGTACAAGACACCAAGATACTTCAATTCCTTCACTTGGGGCAGGACCTCTTTCCCAACCTGGAGAAGGAACTCTACCCTTTCCCAGCTCAACACCATGGCCTCTCATTTGGAGGCACTGGTCTTCATCCCAGCAGCTTCACACTCAGCTGTGAACCACTCCAACAGAGGTTGTTATCCATGTCTGTCCAAACTCTTCCCATGCCTGAGATTTGCATCAGCGACCACCACAGCCGTATTGTGCTTGAAATGCTATTACCCATCAGCTGCTTCTGGAGTCTCACAGGCTTAAAAACCCGATAAGACTGCTTCTCCAGCCTGACAGCCTGTGTCCACTAGCAGGTTCAAGCCCAGACAGGCACTGACCACTTTGCTGCCACAGCTCTGGTAATCTGTCTTGACAAAGTAGGCACAAAACATTGCCCACTCTGACTCAGTGTCAATGGAGCCTGGTGGCAGTGTACTTTGCTCCTGTCCTTGGCGTTACACTCTGTGATGTAAGGATGTAAAACCCATGGAAAGCCACTCCATGACGCTCTCTACACATTGTTCTTGATCTGATCTGAAGGTCACATTAAGTCTGGGGGCCTGCAGCTGCTGGCTGCACAAAGTTTGTGTTTTTGCTGGGACATCATCTTGATTTCACAGAAGTCACCATTATTATCATTACTTAAGGTTTGTATGATAAGCAAAAGAATAAGAGCGGCAGGATTTGTTACATCAACTAATAAAACTGTAAAAACATAAAGTAACTAAGAACTTGTGAACAAGGTCTGATCTTTGTCTCGTTCTTGGACTTTACTTTGTAAATTCTAAAGGAAATGAGAGGCAAGAGATGGAAAACAAGCAAATGTCTAAATACAGGTGTGACTACTGAGGGTCTTCATGTAGGGGGGGTAATACATATGTAAGGAAGAGTGGGAGATAATCACCCATATCAGCCAGATTACAGAGAGCCAGCAGGCAGACGTTGACCAGCGGGTCATTATCAGGGTACTCCTTCATGATGGACACTAATCTGGGGATTACACCGCTCTGGACTAACTGGTCCTGTTGATGTGCTGAGGAGAAAGTCAGACAAGGAAGGTGCGTAAGGATGTTGTAACAAATATGAAAATCTATATTTATATTAGAAATTGAATTATTAATTAATTTCATATATTATATTCTATGTGATGAAATTTCACTTGTCTGTTCTTGTAAAGAGCTTTGTTGTACTGAGGCCATGATAAATAAAGAAACCTAATACTCTAATTCTCAAACTGCAGAATTAAAATGTAAAGTGTTGAGTGGGTCAAAGTAAGTCAGACTAGATCTAACTAGGTCTGACTGGCACTGTGCTGTCAGATCTACTCACTGTTGTCGAAGCAGATGCGCCCGATGGCCCTGCCAGTGTTCAGCAGCATTTCCTGGTCGCTGCTGTTCAGATGAGGAACCAGAGCCTTCACCAGGCCCGCCTCGATGCATGGCTCTCTCACAGCGGCTGCAACATACACGGACCACAAAGAAGCATGGAGACTCTGCTTTTATAGCCTCTTTGTTGTTTGAGTCTGAGATTGAATCAAGACAGTTTTACATCCATTACAAAGAGGTCAAAAAGCAGTTTCCTATGCATTGTTTTACTTTTATGGATATGAAACTTAGCAAGAATCAAGATCAGGTTGATAAGAAATGCGGGAGAGGAGTCTTTCATCTTGGAAATCTTTGGTACCAAACAAAAGATTTTCAAAATAGAAAAGGAAGTCTGGTTTCCTATTCTTGGATTTCAGAATGACCATGTCTCTCCAAAATGCAACACAATAAGTTGGGAGCTTCTGGATGCCAGTATATAGATACATACACATGTTCTGCTTCCAAGGAAATGCTTTTCTTCAGCTTTTCTGCTTAAAACCTCATATGTTTCAAGTCAGTTTTATGGTAAACATCTTATCATTTTTAATTTACTCCACCTGCCACTAGAGGCGTCATAGGCCGTCAGTAAACCAACTAAAATCAGATTTATGACAGATAGAAACTTCGATACAAACTAAGAACTGCCAGAATAGAATAGAATAGTATTTATTGTTTGCCACTGTACATAGAATGATATTAAAGTTAGCTCCAAAACAGTGCAAACAATGTAGAAAAACATATACAATATAAACATACAGTAAATATGGTGACATTTACAATATTGAATCAGTTAAATTTATATGTACATATATATACACATACACCTATAACATCATATAATTTAGTGCATGTTGGCATTCAGGGTGCTAGTTGTTTTTGGGAAGAAGATGGTTTGTTTTCGTGTTGATGCATCTGTAAATGGAATACCATGAATGGAGGTAATGGTCTCAAAATCACTCCATGGAGGAGTAACTTTCCAGCAACAAACCTTTCTAGATACAACAAGGAAAGTTTTGAGCTTGAAAAGTTGAAAATTGGCTAGAAAAGACTAAGAAATATTTAGATTAACCTCAGAAATTTTGAAGGAAAAAAACCTTGGACATTTCTGAGTTTGAAAAGTCAC
>CAEFZX010004735.1:0-14833 GCA_903066825.1 Alfaro cultratus | reverse complement strand
CAGCCTGCAGCGCTGCAGTCCAGCATCACTGCACTGCTGCTCACATCCAGTCCAGACAAACTGACACCAGGCGAGGAGACAGAACCTGGTGATCAGAGGACAGAGATATCAGATTATTTCTTTATGCCATGCAGAAATATGCATGAAACCAATTTAAACTAGATCTAAATCCAAATGGGGGGAAAACAAACTAATTATGCCTCAGACTTTCTTAACTCTTTACATACGGCCTTGTTTAAAGGAATCTCTTTCAGTCATTTTAGCAAATACAGCCATTGTGTGAGAATATAATAATATAAGTAAAAATGCTGTAGGTACCACTTTAGGCCAGCAGGAGGCAGAATATCAACTATAACACATTTACATGTGTAAATAAATCATTAACACCATTTTAACAGAGTTAGTTATTTGGAGATCAATAAGACACAATACACACTAAATATATGTTACCTAGTCTAACATAAAAACATTACCTGCTGTAATTATTGATTTTTTTTTAATTGTTAAAAAATATATATTTGAAAAGTGTTTTTTTCCTGAATCTGTTATCTTGCAATCCTTTTGTTTTTAAGACATCAAACTTTGAATGTAACTTTATATTTAGTCTGATTACATCATGAAGAAATATTAAATCAGGTTTACGATCAGTCACTTAGTAGTTGAGTAATTTCTAATTTGTACTTGGATAAAAACATTTTGAAGTATTTCTACTCTTACTTTAACAGCACATTGTTTGCCACATCCCCAAGCAAAGAAAGAAAGGAGAAAAGAAAATAGTTTTTTTGAATTTACTGGTTTGTGTTTTCTTACCAACAAGCAGGTCAACAGAATATTCCTGCATCTCTTTTGGATTGTAGCATCTGAATCTCCCGTTGTCAGAGTGTTTCACAGCCGTCAGTCTCAATGAAACGTCTCCGTCTTTCAGTCTGTCTGTCAACAGAGACGTTCTTCCCTTGTATGCAACGTTTTTTTCATTTAGATTTTCACTCCCTTCAAACCACATGAACACAAATCTGGGGTTTAGGTCCAGTCTCCCCCATTCCACCACCAACTCACTGGGGTTCACAGAAACTCCCAGGTGACACGGTAGAACCACGTCATCACCGGCCGTCGCTGCCACCAGCCGAGGACGCTTCGTCTCCAGGGACTGAGCTGGACGGAAAACACAAAAAACAAACTATTAGGTTTTACTGTAAGATGTAAAGCTTTATAACTTACAGATTTTTACTACCAAGCGTCTCATTTCTTTCCAATACATACATTAACTCAGCTCTCCATTTAGCAGCTAACAGAAATGTATCTTTCTGTCTCCAGTGTTTCTTAGTTACCTTTGCAGGTGAATCGCAGCAGCAGGAAGCCAAACATGAGTTCAGCAAACAGAACAGCTTTGATCGAAGCTTTTAGAGAAAAACTTGGAGGCGCAAGAATCATCCTGAAGATAAGATAAAAGTGATAGAAGAAAACAAAGTTTAACGCATTAGGAAGTAAAGTAGAAGAATTTACAGTGGAGAAAAATAAGATTACCTTTCTGAATGCATCGTCTCCTTTGTTCCGTATAAACTGCAGAGGACAAAGGTCTCAGACAGAATGACAGTAAAATGAGGTGCAGTGCAGAAATACTGGAGTTGGATCCGGAAGTGATCTAATGAACTCCAGAATAAAGTCTGTCCACATCTGATGTCTCTTTAATTTATGTAGCTTTCATTTAGAAAATTCTGCAGGACAGAAAGCAAGTTTCATATTTTACATGAACAGACTTAAATTCTGCTCAATGTGATCCTGCTTTTCTATTGATCTATTGATCTATTTTATTCTTCTTCCTGAGTATTTCTCTGCCTACCAAACTTCACTCAGCATGAAGTTAAACGTTTTTAATGGAATCAAAAGTGAACCAAACTGCTCTACAGCGCCCCCTAGACTGAGAAAGGCCAAACTGTACATCATCTGATCTGATGTTGGTAGATAACTCCAAATTAAGAAAAAATATGTCTCTTCAAAGTCTCTCCTAAAATGTGCAAATCTCTACAGAAGCCAACAGGATTATAATTGAATTTGACTCGACTCCATATTTGATGTTAATTGGTCATTTTAATGACTAAATGTGATGCTGCTGCTGCTGCTTGGTGACTGCCAGGGTTTTTCAACTCTTGGTTTTTACTCCAGAGGCTGAGTATCAGACTCTGGTCTTCCTCTCCTGCAGGCCTTTATCTGCACCAAGTCTGGTTCAACTTCCTGTTTCTGCTGCTGTTCTCCACATATTACAAGCTGTTTTATATCCTTCACTGGAAATGTATTCATAAAACCTCAGACAGATGAGAACGGTGATCAATAACGTTGACTTTTCACAAAAAACCCTAAAGATAAAATGTTTCTGAGTATTTTATGTTGTTTAATTTTATATAAATAAAGAAAAAAGACTATTTTTGCATTAGCTGTTCACCAAGCACAGCAGAGCCTGACTGAAACTGCCTGCAGAGAGGAAAACAGACAATCATTTCATGCAAACGTCAGTGGAGCAATGGAGCTGACAGAGTGCAACATGCAGAGCTGCAAGTGTTTTAAAAGGTGCAGCACAGAGTCAGTGGGCTGCTCTGTTATTTCTAGAAATACATTTTCAGCCTGCAGTTTTAATAAGCCCTGAAATAAAACAGACAGGAAGAGGAAGTCCTGACCAGCGTGATAATTATGTGTCGGTGTGAAGAGCTTCACTCCAGTAACGGTGAGCATCATGGAGGTCACGTCTGTCTGCTTCTGTAAGTATAACGTTAAATTAGCAGCTTCTATCCCAGTTCATGTCAGATATTCATCTAGTTTAATGTGTTTGCAGTGATGAACATCTTTGTTCTGCTGACTGAACAAACTGAACAGGCTGGAAAAGCTGGTGAGTTGTTTAACATCACAAATAGATTATTAGAAAAACAAAAATTTAGCTCTCTTTGGTTCCACTTATTGAAAAAGAAAATTTCAAATAATCCAATCAGTTCAACTGTCTCAACTAAGGTAATGTTTAGCATTTCCCTTTTTTTCTGTCACAAATACTTTCCCATGTTTTCCACTCAGATGGAGCTTTCCTGTATATTTCTCCAAGGAGGCTTCAGTTCTTTGAGTACGAGTCTTTCACTGTTCAGTGTGAGCTGATAGGTGATGCTGCTAATGTCTGGAGAGTAATGAGGAAGTTTCACAAATCCAGACCAACAAACTCTTCAGAGCCCTGCAGCTCACCAGCTCCATCCTGCACCATCAAACCGGCCCTGGAAAAACACAGTGGAGAGTTCTGGTGTGAAAACGACGTGGGGGAGAAGAGCCGGGCGCTCAGCGTCTCCATTACAGGTAAATAATCCACAAAAGGGTTAAGATTAGAGAAAAGAACAGGAAATCTAGTCATACTAAACTAATAGCTGGAGATTAACACAGAGCGTAGAGTTACTTCAAAATACTGTCTTAAATCTTATATTTAACAACATATCGACTTTATTAATCATTAATCCAGATTTTCTTCAATTCATCTTATGAAAGAAATCAAAATTTTCTCTTGCCAAACATGCTATAATTAGCTAGATTGAGTTATATTTAGTATTTATATATATTTATGTTTTTTTATGTTTTTCTTTGTTTGTCATTTTGAATAAATAATTTGCATCTGGGCAGATTGTTGTCATAAAAAGTTTGATTGACTTTATTAATCAAAACTGCATTGAAGATCAAAATGCACAGATGACATTGATGTATAAGTAATTTTTGTGTATATGTGTGTGAGTAGAAACAGGTTAGTGTTTAGTGGGTGAATGTCAGAACAGAATTGTTAAAAACAGAAGATGTCTGCAAAGTCCAACCTCCCATCTCCTGATCCTTCTCATGTGTGTTTTTCTGTGTGTGTTTTTATCTTTTCTAAATAAATGATCTCCATATTTGTTCTTCAGCTGGTCTGGTGATCCTGGAGGTTCCAGTCCAGCCAGTAGCAGAAGGATCAGACGTGACACTTCGATGTGTCCACCAGGAAACTGAGCTGAAGGCCAAAGTGAAAACTGAGCTGCATCACATCAGAGATTTCTATAAAGATGGCCTCCATCTGATGACCTGCTACAGCAGCAACATGAGCATCAGAAACGCCTCCAAGGCCGACGAAGGGAACTACAGGTGCAGCATCTCTGGAGCCGGAGAATCTCCTGACAGCTGGCTGGCTGTTCAGGAAACACTCACAGGTTGGGTGACTGGTCTTGGTTTTCACTGCCTGTTATGTTGATGTTATATTTATATATTAATGTCTAAAATGAACTTTTCAGGACCAACTGAAGAAACTCGTCCTGTTCAGTGTGAGCAGAGCAGAACCTTCAGTCTGGAATCTGCTGTTAGACTCGTGTTATTTGCCTTGTTGTCTCTGCTGACTGCAGTGATTCTCTACAAGCTACGACAAGGTGATGAAATCATTTATTTCTGGCTCGGTTATTTATTGACAGCATGTCTTATCAGCAAACCATGCTGACCTTTTAAAAGTTTTGTTTTTCTTCTGCATAATTTCATTCAATAACTTGATGTGTTCAAACTATGAATTTAACATTAATTTGGAAGTTTTGAACACTATAAATTAACTTTCAACATTTAGTGCAGGTTGTGGTAATTTGGTCTTGGTGTTTAATTTTAAAAGCAGTCTACTGAGCTATCTTCAGATATCTGTGAAGCGCAGAGAGGAGAATTTTTAAAACTTCAAAATAAAACCACAGGCTTCAGCAGAACAACCTGCTGAGTTTATTTTGCACATCAGAGCAAATTATGATCAGAAATACACACGGCTGCTGCAGCAGCTTCTGCATCAGGTTCACCTCAATAATATTATTCATTTCAAAACTGCAGAGACAAAATATCAGTCAGTGACATACATCCTCCACAAAGAGAAATCTCTAAACTGATTGTTTCCCATCAGAACCAGGATGGACCAGTCAGCGTCAGTCCATGACTGTCAGAGGAGGAAGAGGAAACGCGTCACACTGACAGGAAATGAACTGACAGCTTGAACTTCTGACAGCAAAATATGATCAGAATCTGTCAGGAATCGTTGACAAAAAAATGTTAAACTTAAATAGTTTTTCTTTTTTTCGGCAACTTAATTTCTTTTAGAATCAAAATGGATTTAATTTATTGAAACATTTGTTCTCAGTAAAGTTCTTTCTTTTACATACAGTGTATTATACTTTGCATAACTTGACCAGGTTTTCTTTAACTCTTGTTTGCATATTAAATAAATTCTGTAATCTTTGACCTTTAAAGGTGTGACTGAAATATAAACAGACAGCAGAACAATCATTTATTATCATTATTTCTCACTTGTATTTTATATTGTACATAAAAACATGTTTTGGTTTTATGTTCATATATTGTGCAATTCAATCTCTCTTCAAAAAAGTAATTTTTTTTACCTCTGTTATGTATTTTGGACCAGAAGTGAACTGAACTGGACTGGATGAGGTTTTGTCTTTGCCGCCATGTTGTTGTCGTCACAATGTGACATCATGAAAACTAAACTTTGTAACTGAGAAAATGTCTTCATCTTATCTTTTCTACTCAGAAAAACACTTTAATGAAAAATGAGCAAATCTGCTGAGTTGAAACTTAACAGTTTTATTTCCTCACATCATNAAGTTGATCAGTTTCTGTCTCAGCAGTAAAATCACATCTATGTCTTCATTTCTTCAAGTTGTTTTTTAATTTCCTCTGCATTTTTCTCCACTTCCTGTTTCCTCTCCTTCAGCTTGTTAACCTCTTTAAATATTCTCTCTATTAGTTTCTCTGTCATCAGTTCCACATGTTGATGATTTTTCTTCCTCTTCTCCAGTTTCTCTAGTCTCTCTGTCATCATTTCCTTCAGTTTGAAATATCTTCCTGCTCTATTCTCTATAATGTTCTCCGTCTGGTTTCTTTCTTCATCAATAAATGTGTTAAACTTCTTCTCATCCTCATCAATCATTTTCTCTGTTTTCTCTCGTTGATCACTGAGTTGTTTTCTCTGATTCTTCAGATCCTCTGACGTTTCCATTAATGCTTCAATCAGCTGATCAATAATTATCTGATCCTCATTTCTGTGTTTTAATTCTTCCTCAAGCTTTGATTTCTTCTCAGACAAATTTTCTTTTTCTTTTGTCATGAGCTGCTCTTTCTCCTCAATCACTTCCCCTTTTAGCTTCGTCTTCGCTGCAGAAACAAGAAAAAATAAATAAAATTAATGGTTTGAATCAATGAGTTTCTGAATAGCAAAACATAGTTTTGCCTGTTTTACAAAACCACATGGTTAAATATGGCATCTCTTTGAAGAGTAAAACACGTTAATAATTAACTCACAGATTTCAGTTTGCCTCCATTTCCAGGTGAAAGCAGCAGCTCCAATAAGAATTATGAGGCCCAGAATCACAATAGAGCCGATAGAAACGCTGCAGTCAGGCTGAGGAATGAAGAAACCATCTGAAACAGAGTCATGAAGAGTTTCATGTAATAATGTCTGGAGTGTTTGCTGATCAAAATGTTTCCGTTTTCTACCTGGAACATGAATGTGTGTCTCTCTGCTCTGGTTGATGTCTCTCTGTTGGACTCTGCAGGTAAAGTTGTTGCAGTTTCTCTTCTCTACAGTCACTCTGCTGCTAACAGTGTAAACACCATCAGGACCTGAGCTTTTCTCTGCAGGTCCAGCAGACATGATGTTTCCGTCTGCGTCCAGCCAGAGCAGCTCAGGTTCTGGATACCAGCCTGCAGCGCTGCAGTCCAGCATCACTGCACTGCTGCTCACATCCAGTCCAGACAAACTGACACCAGGCGAGGAAACAGAACCTGGTGATCAGAGGAGAGAAGAAACTGAAGAA
This sequence comes from Alfaro cultratus, assembly GCA_903066825.1. Classification (NCBI taxonomy): domain Eukaryota; kingdom Metazoa; phylum Chordata; class Actinopteri; order Cyprinodontiformes; family Poeciliidae; genus Alfaro; species Alfaro cultratus. The sequence goes on along the minus strand of CAEFZX010004735.1, from coordinate 7,985 downwards.
TCACGTCGTTTAAGAGTCGTACTGTGATAATCAGCTGAATGTTACATTTAAACTGTAACTGAACTGAAGAGGCTGAATAAACTTCATATTTTAAATGTTGAGCATGTTTTTCTGTTTTTTGTGAATTATTTATGAACAGTCAGTATGTGATGTCCAAAAAGTTACTTTAAAGATTTTTTATTTAAAGTAAAATTTACTTCTTTATTTCATCCCATGTTCCTTTCAAATGTATCAGTCCAAATCTTTTAAACTTCAAAATGTTTTAATTATGTTAAAATACTTTTCAATCATTTTTATCTCTTGAATACATCACTTTAAATAAACTTGGTATTGATAACCTTACAGCTGCACTCAGCATAGATCTTTCAAAATCTTCCAAACATTACAGATTATAATAGACAATCTGAGTTAAAATGTTAAATTGTTTTTATTTTAACTTCACAGCAAATCACATTTTCAGTGAGTTTTATTAAAAATCAGATAATTAAACAAAATTCTATAAAACTCTTTCAACTTGCTGATTTCGGAACATGATGTAAAACATTTGACAATGATGTAGTTTTTATTTAAAATGTCACTGAAAATATTACTTAGTAAACATTAACATAAAGAAATGGTTTTATTTATATAGTGTGTGTTGTAAGTTATTTTCTCTACTTACCAACAACAAGCTGAACATAATATTCTCTCTTTTCTTTCGGTAAGTAGCATCTGTATCTTCCATTGTCAGACATTCTGACATCAGAGAGTTTCAGTGAAATGTCTCCATGTTTCAGATTTTGGGGGAACATCGACGCTCTTCCCCTGTAGGCTTCGTTCTGGTCGGCTGAATATTCTTCACCATCAAGTCTCACAAACACAAATCTGGGTTCCAGGTCAGGTCTGGCCCACTCCACTGTCGCCTTGGACGCGTCTTTAGGAGGATTCAGGAGAAACGGCAGAACCGCGACCTCACCGACCATCACTGTAACTGAATCCATCTGCTGTGACTCACCTGAAAACCATAAAAGATGAGAAACTGCAAATCTAGCGGCAAGTTGTCCTCAAACCAACACAACAAAAATCACCTTGTGTTGGTTTATGTCCCCAATGTGTCAAGGTTTGTTTTGGAGGCACTTTGCTGCCCTCTAGTGGTTGCAGTTATTCCCATTAAAGCATCATTAGCATAGTAAACAACTACCATGTATATTATATGTGGTGTAGCACTTATTCAGCCAGAAAGTGTGTGATGACACACACATTAATATTAAACTATTTTCTGTCTTTTCCACCCAGATTTAACATCAGTTTCTGTTTTACTGCATTCAGAGCTTCTACAACTTTAACAGGTTTTAGAAACTTGGAGACACTGGCTGGTTTGAAATCATTTTGTTTTGAAAGATTAAGATTATAACATTTAACTACTCTCTAATTTGTCAAATTATTTCAAGACAGATGGATGAATCAAACTGTCAGGAGTGCAATAGTACCTGATTTCATGCACATTTTCTTTGACTAACTGCAACACAGATTGTGTTGAATCTTCAACCCTTAAAGACAAAAGTTTTTAACAACTAACCGTCCCGACTTTTCCAAAACTGTGGCGACTGAATCAAACATTTCTAATCCTGGAGTCATGGGGGAAACACTGATAAATATCACAGTCAAAACAAAATTTAAACAGATTCCAGTAAATTTGTGCAGATGTTACCTTTGCAGGTGAGGAGCAGGAAGCCAATCACAGCAATAATGGAGAGACGATTGATAGAAAACATCGTTTGCTTATGACCCAACCTGTGGAGTTAACATCGAAATGCATAATGCAAGGATTTAAATTCATTTAGTCTTAAGGGATTTTTATCAAAAAATAACATGGCTGCAATATAAATATTGTTTTCTATAGCACACATGGTCTTCAGCAATTATTTTACTTTGTCATGAGGGATTTCAAATATAACTGGCTTTTTCTTTCCAAATTTATATTCATTAAAAATATCAATATCCATGTTTTGAACAGTGAATGAGGAAACAACGCTTCAAATTTACATGCAAACATTCACTTTAAAGGAAGAGATTAAATAAATGATTAACAGTAAAGAACTAATTTCAACAGGTACTAACACAAAAAACCAAAGTCTTTAAGTTTTTCAAGTACAATGGCATAAAATGAGTTACAATAAAAAGTCAAAACATTAGAAAATGATGTAAAACAACCAACAAAAAAATCATATTTGGGTTAAAAAAGCAATAAAGTGCATTTTAGTACAGGAGAGAAAATTTAACATGCAGCTTCATTACAGTTAGACAAGAACCTGAACCATGAAATCAGCATTAAGGTCCAAAGACAAACGTTGAAATTTACAGACATAACTTGAAAATATTTCACATCTAAATTTGTTATAAGGTGAAATATTTGTTAATGAGTTTCCTCGGTTAAATTTCAAGAGTTTTCATCAATCAAAATAAACTCAAAATCTAACAATCAATTTGACTAAAAATGACTTTCAATAATAGGAACAATTTTGAAATATTTCAGACTAGATTAATAACTTACAGTGAAAATGGGCCAGTAGACGGTGGAGAAGCTTCCTGCTCTGCAGAGACGCATTTATGATCAAACATGGCTGAAAGTAACAGGAACATGAGATTCTGGGTCAAAGTCCAGCAACAACTCAGTTCCTTTCATATGTAATACAATAAAATAAGGCGTGTTCTGCGTTGCTGGTTGTAACTTTTGCAGTGATTTATCAAAAAGCCAAAAGGTTTTCTGTTTGGTTAAAGACTTTTAACTAAACCTTTACAGAATCACTTATGAATTCATGTTTCTGAAATGACTGGCAGAAAGTAATGATCTTCACATTTATAGAGATTTATCTGCATATAAAACCATTTAAATAAGTATAAAATTCATTATTACTTTTCATCTACAATAAATTGAATGTCATCATTTCAACCTGGAAACAATAGTTTGAATAAATTAGTGACGGCCAGAAGCATTTTGACGTTCCATCCCAGGATGGGTGTATGTAAACTTCTGACTCCAGCTGTTGCTACATAGAGATGAAAAAAATAAAAATAAATATCTGTGAATGTTAAAGGAAGAAAAGAGTCAATAACCACCGTTTTGATGATTTTATTTAGGTAATAAATCACAGATCTTTTTAACACAAGTTTGTGAAATAAAATTAGAATGCAGCACATTTTGGATGCAAAAGAGTTTTAACATAAGAGCCACAATAATCAGCTTTCTGCTCTGAGTCATGGAGTTTAGTTAAATTGACCTTTGACCTCTGTAACATCATCCAGCATCAGCCAAATCACAGACAAGCAAGAGGAAGGAAAAGCCAGTCATGTCTCAGTTTCTGACACAAGATTAAAGCAACATTGTGAGTTAAACCAAAACCGTTTTTGGATAAAACTAACAAAGTTTTATCCAAATAGGACTAGAAATGAAAATAGTTAATATGATTCTTTCTGTCTTTAACTTTTTTCCACAAAAACCTTTTCTAATGCAATCATCTTCTCTTACGATCAGTTTATTCTGGTATCTGTGACCAGAATCAGAATCAGCGTTTATTGTCATTGCACAGAAAAACAACAAAATGTGTTTCAGTAGAGCCCATCAAAAGAACACAGAGAGACAAAAACAACATCAGACCTGAGGAAACAGGAGCCTGAGGCTGTAATGGGAGGAGCTGCACTTTCACTAGAGAACAAAATTATAACATGAAGGTTAGAAACTGTATGGGGTTGCAGAAAAACCTCTTCACATACAAAAAAACCTGTTGACAACATGAAGACCCAGAATAAGGTAAGATAGAGAAGATAAGATTTATTTGTCATTGTCATCCACAGATTACAGAGAGATAGAGATCGTGCTAAACTCAAGTTGAGGTGCATAATATACAGTATACATATAAACATATAAATGGGGATGGGAGAGACCAACAGGCCCCCAGTCTGCCATGCAGCCACTGCTCACATCGAGGGAGGAGCGTTTGCAGTTATGAAGTGTCTGTATGCATGTGAATCTGTAACTACGTCTCTGAACATCGTCCAGTCACTGGTCTGTTACCACAACACACAGTGAGGCTGATTCCTCTCCTGTTGGTCCCACATAGATCAGTCAGCAGGATCAGACTTTACCTTTCAGCTACTAAACACCTGCTGGTTCTGTAAAAATAACTTGAATTTTTACTCAACTTATTCTGGTTCAGTTTGTTCCTGTCAGGTCTAAGGAACCTCATTCATTCTGGTTCAGTTTGTTCCTGTCAGGTCTAAGGACTCTCATTCATTCTGGTTCAGTTTGTTCCTGTCAGGTCTAAGGAACCTCATTCATTCTGGTTCAGTTTGTTCCTGTCAGGTCTAAGGAACCTCATTCATGTCATCTGCATCTCGTTTCACTTTTCTGTTCTCATCGTCTGAATCTCTACGGGTTCCAGAACTTTCTCTACATTCAGTGATTGTCGTTCAATGGTTTTCTTTATCTCATCTAATTTCCACTGGGTTTGTAGCAGTTTTTCTTTTTGCGTTAACAATGACTCTGTGTCATCAGAGTTTTGTCCGTCTGTTATTTTGGTCTCCACTGATTGAAGATCTTCTTTGTTCTTCTTCCTTTCAGACTCGATTTCTCTGAGTTGTTCTGCTAGTTGATGCTTCTGGTTCTCCAGTTCAGTTTTCACTTTATCCAGGGTGGAAAGAAGCGACTCTCTCTCATCCCGTCTTCCCCCTGGACCTCGGTGTCTGAACTGCTTCGACTGGATCCCTGCATGTAGAGGGAACAGCTTAATAACACATTAATAACCTTCATTTATCATCATCTTTGCTCACTTACAGGTTGTTTCCGTCTCAGTAACTTGTCTATTTCCTCTGCTCGAGTTGTTCATGGTGGGAAGAAGCGGCTCTTCTTCATCACATCCTTGCTCAACATCTTGATGCCTGCGATGCCTCGACTGCTTACCTGCCATGGAAAGAAATAACATCATCACACAGCGAAACATTTCATTTTTCTTTGAAAAACTTATGCTGTTTAAAATTAAAATAATTTAAAATATTTTACATAGTGGTAGCAAAATATTTAGTAACTGTAACTTACATGTATAGATGTAAATGAAGACAAAGGCAATGGATGTTAAAACCCCAATAACCAGTCCAACGGCACCGCCGATCAGAGCCCATTTCACTGGGCTGCTGTGGCCCATATCCAGAAGTTAAACTGATAAACAGTAAATAATAAGCCACATATATATAAATATGTGTAAAATTGATGCAAAAACTTATTCAGAAGATGTAAAATCAACCTAAAAACTGAAAAGCTGAAGTTTAGACAAGCTTTTATGTGCGTTGCAGTTTTAATGTTTTTTTCTATTTATGTTGCAGGATCCAAACAGCAGGAGGAGGCAGAATGTTGCATATTTACAGCGAAATAAAGAAACTCATCAGCGGAACAACTGGAGACAGCAGGAAACAGGAAATACAGCAAAATGCAGCAGGATGATCCGATTCCAGAGAGGAGAAAACCAGGAAGTGGAAATATTATTATACTGAAAGCAGCTGTCATGTACTAGATGAGAAAACAACAAACAGAAAGTTTTAAAACAGAAAACAATTCATGTTTATGTTCAAAAACAAACAAATCTCTGAAAGATTTCACAGTTATCCAAATATAAATCAAATGAAGCTGTAGACTATTTTTCTGATAAACTGGGATAGTTTAACTAGAAAAAACTAATGAAAATAAGGCATTAATTTCTAATCTAATATTCTAAAATCGTACCTTTTGTGTTCACGATGAAGCCAGTTCAGTTCAGCTCAGCTCACCGAAGAGCGAAGGAGCAACAGGATCAAAGTCCTGCAATAAACCAAATAGTTTCAATCTTGTGACCTGAAAATCAATCCAGTTTGTTTGTGTTGAACATTTCAGCAACAGCACAGTTTAAAGTGCTTAACATCATAAAAACATAAAAATACAAAGATATAAAAGACACAACACAGTAAACCAGCAAACATGACATTTTGTTCATTTTTATTCCATTCAAACACAATAAAAACCCCAAAGACGCTTTGATGAAAAAATATTACCTAGTGGATATATAAAACATTTTAATGATGAAAGATGTTTTCTGTTAATGTCAAATTAAAGCAACAAATGGAGACATTCATGCTTAACTTAACCTGAATGTACCTGGAAGAAATTTAAACTAATAATTTCATAATTCATAACTGTGACTAAATTGGGATTCAGATCTTTGGAACATATAATTTCTTTCTCTGTGTCATTGCAAAACTCTTGCTAATAATTTCTATTACTATATTTGCAAATATAATATATCATACATATATGCTTTTTCTAATATATCTACAAATATAACTTAGTAATTTAACTCAAATTTAACCTCAAATCTTTTTTTCTAGTTCTGTGAAGAAAACAAACAGTTTTTTCCCTGTCAGTTGGGATTATTCTAACTCCCCTGTGTGGGATAAATTAAAATAAAAATAAAACTTTAGAAAAGGAAAAAACAAGTCATTTTAAAAGTACATTGCTTTGATTTGATTTGAAAGAGTTTTATTAAAAATTTCCAGAACTTCAGTAAAAAGTTGTTTCTGGTACAATATTCATTATTCATTGAACTGTCAAACATTTTCTGTCTCCTTAATCAATATAATAATGTGCAACTTTTACTCTGAATTATAAAATCTAACTTTTATATAGTTAATAGGATTCAAAAGAGAGAACATCAGGAACACTGAAAATATTTTCAATATCAAAAAACTTTTTAAAAAATCACAAATTACAAAACAGTTAATATGCATCTGACATGTTAAAGAACTTTTTCTGGCTAATGCAAAAATGTTGTAATTGAATCTTAAAAGTCCCTCAGATGGTGACATCTGTAAGTTTTAGAAATGCACAGTTGGTTTAAAAACTTGATTTGTGTTCAACCATGACATATATTTCATAAAAAACAATCAAAATGAGCAGAACAATCAGATGAATCCCCTGTTTAAAAACTCCAGTGTTGCTGTTATTTCTTCTCTAAAATTAAATCTGCAAACTGTCAACAAAAAGGACTTTAGCAGGTGAGACTCAAAGTACAGATTCTGAAACACCAACGTAAGAAACAGAATCCATTAATATCCTAGTTTAGTTCAAGTGAATCTGTCTGATTTGTGACTCCACATTTGTTTCTTTGGTCTTTTGTTCTGTTTTAGACACATTTTCTGTTATTTTCTGAACCTCCTCATCATGTGCATCTCTATCGGCTCCATCACCTTCTCTATGTAAAGTATGTGTCTTTCATAATGTTTCTTCTCCTCATCCAGTTTCCACTGGGAATGCAACAGCTTTTCTTTTTCTTTTAATAGCAGCTCCTTGTCATCAGAGGTTTTGCTCTCAGTTATTTTATTCTCCATTATCTGATCTTCCTCTTCGTCTTCCTTCCTCTGAGTCTCTTGAAGTTTCTGGTTCAGCTGGTTCTCCGGTTCATGTTTTCCTGCGTTCACCGTGGCAAGACACTGTCTGTTCTCATCTATTAACGAAAAAAGGAGAAACTTTTAAACACCAAAATGTGATGGAAAATAGAAAATAATATCAGGATATCTGCAAGTCCTATCAGAAGATGTTTTTCTGTTAAACTGTATTACAAAAACAAAAAAGAAAACAAACAGAAAATAAAGCACCACTTCCAAAAAGTTTGATCAATCTGGGACACATTTTGACCAGTAATCAATTTTTAAAAATGTCACTAGAAATGTACTGAACATTATTTTTGAAATAATTAATAAATTACATCAAGTGATTGGCTTTGATTTATTATCCTCAATTAAAGTTATTCAATAATTCAGTCTCAGTTTCTCTGAAGCTTTTAATTTTATCTTTTTGGTTTTTAGTTTTTTGCTTCTCTTCTGCATCTCACAAATTAACATGTAATTTTTATTTTGTAGTTTTTCTGTTTTCCTCTGCTGATTTAAATCCTTATCTGTTCCTGGAAACAACATCCAGATGA
>CAEFZX010004734.1:0-29599 GCA_903066825.1 Alfaro cultratus | reverse complement strand
TCGTCCTTGACACTTTGTGTGAATCCACTTAAAAACGTTACTCGCTGATTGCACCTCTCGCTCACATCCTACAATTACTCCAAGGCTCTTGTATTTAGCAGCTCGTACTTTGTTTTGGAACACACGTCTGTGAGTGTTCCTCTCTGACAGCTCCTTCGCTAAGATACGCTCGGGAAGACACAGGGACCGGCACATCAAAGCGCAGGTGGCGCGTTAGTAACATAGGGGCAGAGCGGGATGGAGGCGTCGCATCGACAGAGATAAGAGGCCAAAAACAATACAGCAGCGCCGCCAGGTTCCCCGTCGTCTCTCACCCGCTCACATCGACCTTCAAAAGGTCTCGTTTCATCTTTTGTCTACAAAGTCTCAGCCAGCTGGAGCGGGGAGGAACGTGGCGCTGTCTGCAAGCGATCGCTCAAGGTTGTGTGTTACAGTGGCAGGCAAAACAACAGAGCCAAGGAGACTAAGGCAAGTTCACCTGTACTGGCAGGGAGTGTGTGTGTTTATCTTGAAATAACGCGTCCTCAGTGTTTGTGTACACTGAAGAAGAAGAAGGTATCGACCTTCTTCTTCTCCTTTCTGAAGCCTTCCTGTTGATTGAGGCGACTCGGCAAGCTCAGACGTCCTTACAGGCCAGACAAGGCAGCCATCAGTCATGTCTCTACAGTGGAAAGCCGACTTTATGCATCAGGCTGAGGAGATGTGACCATCGTTTCTGATGTTGATGTGTGCCTGTATGAATTATCAAATGTTCCCTGTAGCAAAAACTACGGCGGATCTGGAGGATTCTGGCTCACCCTTTGACCGGGTTCATCCGTTCTCAGTGGACCGAGCCGATGCGCTCGCCTCTCCTCAATCATTAATCACTCAGAGTGATGCCAGTGGAGATAACTCAATCTCTAAATGTATTAAGGCTAAAGCCCAGTCTGGCAGGTTGATGAATTAATAATGATGTTCACATGAAGGTCTATTCAAAGTGGGAGAGAACAGCAGTGCGTATCAACGTCCCGTCAGCATGAACACCTTGGACTTCAGGGGTTCGGGTTTGGTGCCAAATATAACTGTGCTTCACGAACCTGTTAAAAGTAACTTGTAATTTTTTTAAGATATGTTATTTGGAAGAAACATTTTATGTAAAATTACACTTTATCTCATTTTGTCCTTTTATAACTTCAAATTTAAATGTGACAGACGAATCTAAAACGTGACATTTGGAATATAACTTGATCTCAGTCGGGTATTTTCAAATATTTCCACAGATTCCCCATTGGATTTAGGTCTGGACTTTGTCTAGGCCTTTCCAGCACATGAGTGTGCTTTGATCTGAATCCTTCCATTGAGGCTCTAGCTGCTCATGAACTTTAGAGTGGACCTCCACCCCAGTCTCATGTCTTCTCCAGCCTCCTGGACTGGCCTCTATTTAGCTCCACCCGTCTTCTTAAGAAAGTAGCCAACACAAACCTGGGACATTCAGAAAACCTTGGCTTCATAAAAGCAGGACTGAAAAAACTCTCCGTTTGCTCCATGGTAGGCCACTTCAGTTGTATCGTGTCACCTTGTTATTTGTGTGTAGTTTTCATGTTTTCTTTCCTTTTTAAAAGCCTAATTGATGTTTGATTCACAGAACAGGAATCAAAGATGGAGAACCAACTTTCAGCTTTTTTACTTTACAATTCTAGAACGAACTTAGACGGCACCGTCTGCTTAGCATCCCAGAACTGGAACCAACATTTAGTTTTATACTTCTTAGTTTATTACTTTTATAAATTGTGGAGTACTCATTACTTTAGACCAACATTCAGCTTTATACTTTTAATATCGGAGCAAGACTTAAAGAAACTCCTGCTAGTTTACTTAGCAAACCCAGAACAAGAATCAAACAAGGAGAACCAACATAGTTGTTAGTTTTATACCTCTCTGGCCTTTTCTCTTTCTTTTGGTTTTGTTTTGTTTATATTTCCTTCTAATTCATGTAAAGCACTTTGAACTGCCCTGCTGCTGAAAATGTGCCATATAATAAAACTACCTCACCTACACTTGCCCCGGGTTGCCTTTGCTCATGATCACGCTCTCTGTCCTGCTTGTCGCTTCTCTCCCTCGAAGGCCAGATGTGAAACGGAGCAGCCATTGTTTAAACACACCTCTGGGTGTAACATCTGCGTTGGGACCCTCACCGGCTGATGGAGACGGCAGCTTCGCCGTAAACGTCGCGTTAGGCTGTCCGGAGCTTGTAAGCGACTTGGGATCGATAAACCAGAGTTTTGTCAACGCTAAAATAAGAACTGGACGAGTTTTTGATTTCAAGAACATATCTCTATTCAACATCTGTAAAACATGTGGAGACAGTGGGATGACACGGGCGTATAAATCGCTTCAGTGGGCCCGGAACATTTATTGACGATTTAATAGAGAACATACGCATCTGGACACAGTTTTGAAATTTGTGGCGCTAAACTGTATTCTGCTCTGCTGTCTAATAGCTGAAGACAAACTGTTTTTTTTTTGTTTTTGTTTTTTTGCTTGTGTTGAAAATATTTACTGTACTCATGGGTTTTTGACCTTTTTGCCGTTTTTCCCCTTCCATGTTTTCGCTCCAACAGCCACACAAACGCAAAAGCAGAAGAAAAGACCAGATAATCTAAAAAAGCATAACTTTTCCAAGCCAACGTGCATCAGCCGGGACGCCCTGCACAGCTGAGCCGCTCTCCCTCAACTTTTGTGGCCGGGACGCCGGTTGCCGTAGCAACGGTGTCCTTCTCTCCTCGCCCTGTCTTGCGGTGTGATTTTCGCGCCGCCGTGTTGCTCACCAGCAGGTACGCGGGACGCGGGGCGTGTCTGCCGAAACGGTGGGCGACCAGCGGTAATGACACTGCTCTCTGAACAGCTCAGCGTGCGGCTCCCGGGGCCCCCGGCTGCTGCAGCCTGTCTCAGCATTTCTTCTCCGTCAGTGGGAGGCGGCGCAGCCTGCAGGGAACGAGCAAATTGGCCAGTAGGAGTTGAGGCTTTTAAGGTCAGGAAGGAAACAGGGTGGAGAGGGAGTGATGGAGAAGGTCTCGTCGTTTGGTTTAACACATACATGTCTTTTATTCCTAAAGATCATTTAATTTTATATTCCTACACACAGTGAGAGATTCAACCATTTGGCATTTTTGCTACATCCTAATCACAAAATTCTGTGTAATTCATTTGGGCAAATTTCTCAAAGACCAAAACAAAAAAATGTTTTTTTTCTAAACAAAAATCTGAAAAATGCAAAAGGTATTCAGTCTCCAAGGTTGGAATTTTTTTTCATTTGTATTGTTCATTTCAGCAGTAAGACAGTTCAAAGCGCTTTACACCATAAAAACAATAGAGTATTATGTGCAGCAGCACCTGTTGAACCAGAGCCACACAGCATGTGTTCAATTGGATGATTGTACCAGATGATTGGACGGTGATGCAGAGTAGACTGGAAGGTTGATGCAGCAACAACAACAACAGGTCTTGGATGTATTTTTGTGCAAAGCCGCTCAGTGATTTATAAATTAATGTTAAACTCTGAGCGTTCTTATCGACCTTTTCGGAAGACGCTGTTGCGGTAACCAGTGCGACTAAAGATGACAATCGGGTTCTGCGTATCGTTTTCTCCTCTTTGCACAATCGATTATGTTTCTATTACTTCAGGCTTTGTTTGGTGCATCATGCCACCTGAGAGGTGTTGTTGTTTTACAGCCCATTTCACATCCCTATAATTTTCTGCAACACAACTGCCAACTTTCTGCCGAGTTTTGCAGCACTTAGCCTGTGGGCTTTTCCGTAATCTTTTTTTTAACCGCCTCAGCTTAGGAACTGCCACCCCGGCTTCCCTCCTGCTCTAGCATGTTTTTGGTTATTGTTTTACTCACTAAAACACACCATTAGTGTGCAGCTTGGTCTCCTTTTCGCTGTTCGCTGTGCGGGAAGGGCTCGGTATTTCAAATAGAAAGGCACACTTAACCCGCCGTACACCGGCTGCCCTGAAACAAGACCTCAAGGAAGTTAGTTGTTTGTGGCAAGCTGTAAGACGCGGTGCAGCATTCAGATGAGGGGAACGCCGCTCCTCGGAAACCCAAATCAAAGTCCAAAGGCGAGGTTTCTCTGAGGCGTGACTCCGAATGAATTCTGATGTTACAACTTCACTGTTTTGCTGCCTGAGAGGCCAAGTGTTTGCAAACGCATCGCTGATTTAGACGCGGGAAATGTGAAAGTGCACTGTCGTGTGAAGTAGTACAGACCCTTGACCCTTTCCGCATCTTATGTTGTGGGTTTAGAAGTTACCAGATTAGGAAGCAAAGTTTAAGAGACAGAATGTAATCCAGAATGCATGCCACAGAGAACATGTTGGAGAACATCAGAGAACAAACGGCACCAGGAAGACCAAGAAGAGACTGGGCAAGAAGGAAGTTGTTGAGAGGCGTAGAGCAGAGCTGAGCTCTAAAACTCAATTTATCGGCTGGAAATTAAGAGCATGGCACAACCACAAATCTACCTAAACATGGCCATTCATAGAGAATAGTCTAAGAACACCATTCTCTATAGGCTTTGATAAACTTTAGTTTTTAAATCTTTGAACGGTTTAGCACCAGAATGCATTTAAGAGCTGCTGTTGTTGTTGTTGTTGCGTCAGCCTTCCAGACCTCTCAGGTCTTCTGGTTCTGGTTCTGCTCTGCCTCATCAGAACCAAACAAGGAGAAGCAGCATTCAGCTTCTTTACACCACAAATCTGGAACAAACTTCCAGAAAACTGCAAAGATGCCGAAACACTGAGCTCCTTTAAATCACAGTTAAAACATCCTGTCTGTTTAGAGCTTCATAATAAGATTCATAATAACCAGAACATTGATCAATACATTTGATGTTCATTTGCTTAATGATTTTCATGATGGCATTTGTTGCTTGTTTCATAATTGGTGACTATATTATGTTTTTAAACCCCCTTGTTGCGTATTTCTGCTGGTTTTCTCATTGCAAAAACACAGAAAAATGAAACTTAACACAGACAACAAGTTGCTGCTGTTAGTCTCCCCACCATAAACTCTGTTTATCATTTGAAAGAGTCAACCTGATTATCACAGTCACACGTCTTGCAACACTAAACACTGATTCATTGTTTAGTTAATCAGTGTTGGTCACTAATAATGCGACGGATGGCCTTTAGAAATCTCATAATCAATCCAGCTGATTTTATCACAGTAACCACAGCAACCTGGACACGGCCGGCCACCTGACCCGACAAGGAGAGCTTTAATCAGAGAACCATTTGGTTTAGATCAAAGCGACTGGCCTAGTCAAAGTCCATTTGAGAGCCTTTGGAAAGACTTGAAACCTGTACAGAACCAATCAATCCAGCCTGAAAGAGTTTGAGGTATGTTGTATAAAATAATGGGGGGGGGGAAATACAGTCTCTAAGTGTGAAACAAATCTAACAGACTTTCTGCTGCGATGTCGTAGAAAAAATATTGAAATGTATTTTGCTAACATGAAGAAAATGTGGAAAGGTATTCATGGCATATCTTCCTGTGTCCTCTCCCAGTCCACACCCAGAATGCACTTTTAAAGTCAGCCAGTCACCTATTAAAAATCTAGAAACTGTTGACTTTTAACCAATAAAATGCACCAGTCGGATTGAAGAGACAAACTCTGCAAATGTGGAGATAAAATATGAGAAGGAAATCATTATTAAGGACAAGTTGTCAAACGAGGCCCGAACCAATTATCTTGGGAACATGAATCTTTGGTGAAAATGGCTTAAAATCGTATTGGGGGGGGGAAACGTCCACATTAGAGCCGTACCATTAAATAGAGTAATTTCTTAGAGAACATGCAGTCCTGTAGAGCCCAGCTGTGTGTCACTGAGAGCTTTTGCTGTGTTGATGGGGAAAAACACTGAAGTTGTGCTATAAGACTGGAGATTTTTTTAATTTATTTATTTTTGTTTCAATGTTTCAAAATGGCTCACTGTTTCCACGAAGTTCCTACCAGGGCTTTTCAACAACTGGTAAAGCGAACATCTTACTGGGAAGTGGAAGTTTGCGTTTTATCAGCGATGCTTCTTATAAACACTCGAAACAGTCGTAGTTTAGCTGAAGGTTGTGAGATTCAGTTTCAGATCACTGAAATTACAAAATCTAAACCAAAGCCAAATGACAGGAACAGCAATTAAACAGAGTGAATCAGGTACATGACCTTCAGTAAAAAGAAGCTCTAATAGGTGCAGTAGGTAACTTTTATAAATATATATTAGCTAAAACTGTTGCTATGTTCTGAGAGTACAAAACAAGATGGATAATCTGTGAAAAAAAAGATAAAAATCTGTCGTCTTCCTGTGGTCGACATGCAGAAATTCACAGTGTGGTCAGAAACAGCCAATCAGAGGCAGGAGGAGATTCTCAGCATTGTCAATCTTGCTTGTGGACGTGCTGCTCAAACCCTCTCCGTTGCTCTCTGCTGCGCTACAGCTGCTTTTTTTCCACCACCATGGCGACAGCCGTTAATGATGAGGCTAGTTAGCAAGTTTTCCTGTTTCGGTAGCAGTTTCTCCAACGTTAGAAACATTCAGCAGCATCTACAGTACATGAACATGACTGACAGCGCTAGGACCCGCCTCCTGGCTCTGATTGGTTGTTTCTGACCGGGAGCTGTGTATTTCTGCAGATGGCTGTAGGACCACAGGGAGGAGATAGAGGAACTACATTTTTTCACAGATTATCTGTCTCAAGTCGCATTGTCACAACATAGTGAGAGTTTTAGGAAATATTAAAAAAAATAAAATAAAAAAGCAAAAGGTATTGTAAAAGTTTTATGTTCTTCACATATTTGTCATATGTGACAAAAACATCTGAATTTCTTAAAAACAAAGATTGTTGTAGTTTTTTTTCTTCTAACTTATCTAGGGATTATTTATACCTGCCGTCTCTCTGGCGCCACCCTTTGACTGCAAGTGTAACTGCTGTTGTCCCGAGCTGCCTTTTAATTCAACTTCCTGTTTCACGATGTGTCTTGAGAGCCGAACTCTCAAGATGAAAGCATGTGTGACGCTAAGTGGTGACATTTGCCTTTCCCCTAAATATCATTTTCATGTTAAATTCTAACTATTTTAAAATCCCGCTTTTGTTTGGGAAGGTTACGTGAAACAAATTTCAACTATTTTGTAATATAATGGCAAAAGTTAAGAAAAAAACAACTTTGGTTGCAATTTCTTCAAGCAGTAATTTTAGGCCACAGCAAGAAACCCGGGAAGGTTTTCTCAATTGCTGCTTCTACATCCCAACTCAATAGATGCTTCATTTCTGCTGGACTGTTTTTTTTTTTTTTTTTCCATAAATCAAAAATAATTGCAGTTCATTTCAAGCTAAGGAAAGAAAAACACTTGAAAATTCTTATTCACTGTATTAAAAGTTGCAGTTTTAATCACACTAGGGTCTATTTCCTAACAATGTAATTAAGAAAAAAGAAAAATTGAAAACAGAAGTGTTTAAACTGCCCTGCTAGAGGTAAAAAGAGGGGGAAAATTGCGGTGCCAGAAATGAACGTTCAAAGTATTCGCTAATCTGATTAAAAGTTTGGCTTTTTTTCAGCTTGCTGGCCGTTCGTGAGTTTAAAAGATGGTTTCTATGTTGTAGAACTTTGAAAGCAATACCTAGCATTGATTTAAGGGCAAAAGTCTGAGAGAAGAAGAAGAAAAAAAATAAAAAAGCGAGACGACAAACGTTTGGGAAGAGCCGGCGGGTGGCTCTGCGGCGGGCGGTCTGGGCCGGGTCACTGCATGTTTGGATGCATCGAACTGAGTCTGATGTGAAGAAAAGAAAATGTGATTTATGAAAAGTTATTAGGTGTCAGAGGTGGATGGAGGAAGATTAGAATCTTGTAAAGCAAAAATAGACAGATGTGTATCATACAGGGCATACACACTTTTTTTTTTTACTGCAAAGTAACAAAAATCTGAAGTTGATAAGACTTGATAAGGCAAAATTTCTCTTCCTGTCTGGTGACTTGGTCTCAAAACCAGACAGGTGGCCATGCTAACCAGCATGAGCATCGCTACTGTGGCATGCTGTGCTAGGGGGACGAAGCTGTACAGCAGTGTATACACATGCATGATTGACAGCAGTGAGACCTCCTCCTGGCTCTGATTGGTTGCTTCTGACCAAGTGGTGTATTTCTGAAGTTAGTACTGGCAGAGGGCAGAGAAGCTTGATTTCTTTTCACAGATTATATTAAAAGTGTCACAACGTAGTGACACTTTTAACAAATACATACAACACATTGTTTTAAAAAAAAACAAAAGTTACATTCAGCCGACTTTACCTCAGGAAAATTAATATATCTAACCTACTCTGTTTTTTAAGTTTAGTTTGTTTTAAGTAAACACACACAAAAAAATCAAACTAGACTGATTAGAACGAATATGAATAAAATAATGAGACTTTTTCATTGGCTATTGCTAAAGGTAACCAGTAAAACTGTTTAAGGTAATAATTGGATCATATTTGTTCATCTAAATGTCACTAATTTACCTAAACTAGCTTACTTCAGCTGCTGTAAAGTAGATTTCTATTGCTTATTCCTATAAGTATTTAATCAAATGACAATCGGTGACGAAAAACTCCGCAGATCAAAACAGGCTAAGCTTTCCAGAATTTAACGGTAATGAACCCAACGGTACTTTAACTACACCTGCTTTATTTACTGCTTTTAAAGAATGTTTTACCTGAAGCTTATCTTGCATTTTATTGATGATTCGGTATTTTTTCACTTTTATAGTTAAAGAAATCAGATGCAGTGACACATCTCTTTAAAACCTTTGCATTCTGTCGTATTACGACCAAAAACGTGCTTTGCTGTTTTATGACAAACTGAGGATTACAAGGAAATTTAGAGCTTTCTAAATGAAAAGTCTGGGAATGTATTTCTATATATATTTGTACAGTTGCTAACAAGAGGAATAGCAAAAGAAAAAAAAAAAGCTTTGTAAAAATTCCTCTGTGGTGATTTTAAATAAGGTTTTTCAAACGATTTGCATAAATATGTTTATCTTGTAAAAAAAAATTGCACAACAAGAGCTGCTTCTGCAGACACGCACGTGTGCCATCTTGCAATTTGCTCCATTGTGCTTGTTGCACATCAGAGCTCGCTAAATTGTTTGTCTGAGCACAAGGTTGCGAAACGCTCGACGCGGCGCGGGGCCTGCGCGTTGACTCAGCGGCGCGGGATGATTCTGCAAGCAAAACCAGAAGGAATACGTCAGCGGAGAGATAAGTGGAGGAGGGCAGGGAGGGGGGGCTTCAAACGCCAGGCGAAGGCCCGGGGAAACCAAAATGAGCGGCTTGCGGAGAGCTTAATGCGGCCCTGCAATAAACAAAATTACAGATCAGCGTGGCTTTGTTTCACTTTCCAGGAGCCGCAAAAAAAAAGAAAAAAGAAAAAAAGTTGATTTCCTGTTTACTGGGATGGGAAGATAAGAGAGATGAGGCATAATTCCAACTCATATTTCATCTGTCTTTAACACGAGTGTTTGATTATTATTATTATTTTTTTTTCCTGACTCGACATCCGTGTGGCGACATGCTGCACACGGCCAGTCATATGGCTGGTGTGTGTTTGTGTGTGTGTGTCACGCTGGCTTTGGGGCTATGAGTGCTTACAGAACCAGTCAAACTCCGCCTTGGATTATGGGTGGATGTGCATATTTGTCCACAGCCTTAACACTAACAGTCAAGGTTTATGGTAAGTACATGTAGACAGGAAACCCTGCAGGGCGCTCTCTCACTGGGTGGAGGGGGGTGGTGCTGGACTGGCTGCCTTTCTTTGAAAGTGCTATGGGAAAGTAGGGCAACAAGAGAAGGGACAAAGGTCACCAGGCCGGGAATCGAGCCTGCGACAACCACAGGCCTCCTTATGTGGGTTGTGCTTAACCCCTGCGCCAGGGAGAAGCTGCTTTAAATGAATTAGAGGGCTTCACACCTTCACAGATCCCTTCTTTTTCTTTCTTTTTTTTGTTTTATTTGAATGTTTTAGATCACCAGACTGACTTTTAAAGGTCAAATAACCACACGAAATGCAGTTTTCAAAGGATTGCCTTTTTTTTTTAAGGAAAATAAGCTATCCAAACCAATGTGGTGGTATTCGAAAACGTAATTGCCGCCGTCAGCCATTAGCAGCCTGTTTGACCCTTTGGTGGCCATCAAGTGTTTGGGATAACTGGTAATGAGTCTTAGGAGGAATTTTGGCCGGATCTGTGGTGCTGATTTCTTCTAATTTAGGCGCATGATGTGGTTTGACAGCATGAAGGTCCACACTGCAGCGTCTTGGAATGGATTTATGGCCGGGACCTGGAGTGAGCCCCTCCAAAATATCATCTTTTAGTGATTAAGAGGGGGTCTAATGGATTGTTGTGCTGTTACACATTCAATAATAATAATAATAATAATAATACAAACAGATAGCAGGACTTTTCATGGTTCAATACCATGAAAAGCAAAATAATGTTCTTTTTCTTAAATTATGTAATAGTTTTAGGATGTAACAAGGTGCTCTAGTGTTGTTCTTCTTTTCTTTGCTTTTGCTTTAAATTAATCTACTTTATAGCTTAATTCTTTCATTAAAATACGTTCAATTAAGTCAAACTCAACCTAAAAATGTCTAATTTTGTCCCATCAGTCCACAGTAGGCCCCTCCAAAAGCAGGAAGCGGACTACATCGCAGGGCATTCTGGGTAAATGCAACCAAAACAAATGCGAGAGTCTAAATCTAGCAGGAGAAATGGCAAAAGAGAAATCCTACAAATCGCTACATTATGACCTCGATCCATTTTTTTTCTTTTACATTTGGTGATGAAGGAAGTTGCGCTCATTGTTGCATCTTCTTCAGAGGTTTCCTTGTTGTTTCCTGCAGTGCAGCTCAATAAATGACATCATCGCAGTAAAACCAGCCTTTTTTTTGTTTGTGGACGCGGGTCATCTTTATTGGATTTTGGTATTTCTGTTCTGATGCGAAAACATCCAAGTGTGGTAACCTTTCTTTACAGCACTGCATACTGCAGAGGAGATGGGAGCTCAGAACTAAGGTACATCCTGAATAAATACTAATCCAGAGCAGACTGTAAAGAAAGGTCGAGGCGGTCGTAACAGACGCGTCGTCTTAGCGACAACTCTAGTCAACGCCGGGGTGTTTCAGTGACCGGTACATCAGTGCAGAGAAAGGAGGAAAAAAAGCTTGCATTCGTCACTATGAACAGCTGTACTGCAGTAATAAAACTATTCACATTAATGTGTTATTACCACCCACTCTGGCGCTCGTCCTTGGCTCAAAAATCGAAAGGTTAGAATAACTTTCTGGAAGTGAAGCTGCTGCATTAAGCTCTTCAGACCTAAAGAAAAACACTTCAAACTGCTGAATTCCTGGCATTGCTATACACATATTTTCACAGAAGAATGTCTTCCAGCCACACAAACCAACCCCGCAACGGCGTATTAATTAGCTCTCCGCTCCGCACGGGAGGTTAATATTTTATACGCCGCAACCTTTAGTTCAAGTGAAAAAAATATGTGCAGAGGCAAAGTCAGAGGTAATTACAGCGCGCCGAGGCTCACACAGTGCCTCTTTTGTTGTGTGACAGGAGTTTACGCAATCAGCGAGAAATGCGAAAAGGTGAGCTTCACCCCATCCCCCCAGGCCGGGCCTCTCTGACAGCCTCAACTCTCACTGCTATCAAAATACATCGGCTCTTTCCTGAGTGTCGGCCCGGCGGCAGAACACAAGACGAAGTCACCCGGTCTCCACGCATGAAACATTATACAATAGCCAATAAATTTTGAACCTAAGCCCTGGCCTTAAAGCCTTAGCCCATAAATGTAAAACGACCTGAGTTGTCAGGAAACACCCCTTTAGCACCGGTGGGACGGAGCGGGTGGGTGGGAAAGAGTTGTTGGAGTCAATCAAGGGGGTTTGGATTGTGGAGAGGCGTAGTCTGTAGATCATTAAAGAAATAAAATCAAATCTGAAAGAGGCACTAATGATGGAAACAAAAGCCCCTAAACTGGGAGTTTCTCTACAAGGTGTTCTATCATCCTATTTTGTAATTTGATTCCCAGGCTCTTCAAAAGTCGTTCTGATGTGTAATTCCTCGGGCTTTCCGACAGACTCACCGTTTTTCTTAGAACAGTGAATGAGTTGTCTTTCTGTCAAAGGATTAAATTCCTCATCCAACCATAAAAATGCCAGTAACTCATCAGACAAGCTATGATTTGAATAAGTAAATGGATACTTTGTGTATTCCAGTCACATAGAGCCATTTTGTTGCACAACCAACTATCTTACCTTCAGTTGTTGTCAAATATGACTTAAAAAAAATTCGACTTTGAAATTTAACGCCGTGAAATTGGGCCTCTGTCTCTTTAAGAAACTCCTGCTCTTTCTGAAACTCCGCCTTCAGGAAGTCATCACAACATGGCTCCTCTATTAACCCTTGATTAATGTTTTTGCCAAAGTTTCACTGAAAAGCAGCTCCTATAATGAGCTCAGCAGATCTGCAGTTCCACCAGCTGTCTGCTAGTTGATGCTGGCTAGTCTGAAGGAGCTGAGTGAGAGGGTGGTCTATAATCCAGAAGCTTAGAAACTGCAGCTTTGAGGAGGAGCTTCGTCGTTGAAGGCGGAGCTAGGTCCACCCCAGCGTTTTGAACAGCTGAATGGTTGCCATGGGAGATTATAGGATTTCTCAAACATGCATGAAAGACTCAGAACAACACTCCAGCTGTGTTCTGATGAGGTAATAATATTAAAACACAACGTAAAGCTAAAAAAAAAAAAAAAAGATACACTTTAACATAACACTGCCCCTTTAAAATGAGATTTTATAATTTCCTTCCTTTATTAATGATTTAGAAAGGTTATTGTCTGATCTCAAAATACATTTTAGACCGGAAGATTACTGGTTGTACATATCTTCTTGCAAAAAACACGGTATAGAGGAAACTTTGTGTCCTCTATATGTGCAAGATTTCTTCATGAATCTCCGAGGACATGACGAGACAAATGCATTTAATCTACTGTCAAACATGCTTTAGGAATGCAAAAGGCAAGATGAGCCAGACTGGGATGTGCCAAGGATTTACTTTCAGCACCTGACTAAAAAAGTAAAGAAAAAATGTATGAAGAAAATACGAAAAGCCAAACGACGTTCTTGACTAGAAAGGCTCAAGTCACCTGAATAGTGCAACAATCGCATAAAGCCACTTTATCAGATTTGACTTGGAAACACAATATGCTGTGAAAGAGAAAGTATAGATGTCCTTTTGTCTCTGGCACTCAAAAGCTTAAATCACAGTCACTCAGCTGTCGGGAGAGAAGCGCTGATGGAATCAGATGCATCTACTCTTATCAGATTTGAACTTTTTGACGGTGCGTTCAGTCCCAGAAATGGAGCATGAACTTGTCTTCATCTCAATCACAGTATATTTAAAGTGACAAACACGGCATCCATGCGTGTCACTCGGATTAGAACGGAGCGGAGGCCTGGGGTAAGTTGAGCCAAAGGGCAAGTTGAGTCACCCCTTGTTGCTAGGAAATGGTTAAAAACATTGATCATGTGACCAACTAGTTAGGAGGCAGGCATCACTTTTTTGAAGTCTGCGAAGTTAAAGAACCACATTGGTATATTTGTGAGACTTCAGACTTAGATATTTTTAAAATTTGTTTATTTGTGGGTTTTTTCTGAGTTACAACATGAGGTCATAAATCGAAGGTAAAAGTGTGGCATTTCAGTTGTGAGCACAAATAAAGTGGAAATGGTAGCTTTGGGGTAAGTTGAGCCACTGGCATGCCATGGAGCCTCAACTTGCCAAGGATTCAGTTTTTAAATGTTAATGTTCGCTTCCCAACCTCACTAAAACATATTGTTTTTGGGGGTTTTTTGTTTGCTTTTTGGGGGGTAAGTTGAGCCAAGAGACAACGTTTTTGGACATGCTATTTTATCACTCATTCTGATTATTTTAAGGCATATTCTGAAGTATGCAGATATACAAGTTAGCAACCAAACTTAGGGTGCATTCACGCCAGCCCTGTTCAGTTTGTTTTAATCAAATGATAGTCCTGGAAAGTCCAGTTCGCTTGGGAATTTGTGATGCGCAACTGAACTCTGATGCCGACCAAAAAAACAAACATTGGTCCTAATAAAACTTTAGGTCTCAGTTCGATTAAAATGAACTCTGGTGGACCAGAGACTGCTCTAAAAGCAAGAAGTAGACTACAGCGCAGGGCATTCTGGGTAAATTCAACCAGAACAAACTTGCGGGAGAAATGTCTCGCTGTCTTTTAAACCAACTACAACCGCTAAAATCTGACGGCACTCCATTTTTGTTTACATTTCGAAATGTCTTCTTCAGAGTTTTTTTATGTCGCTTCCTTCAGTAGTTTGTGGTGCAGCGCCACAGATGAAGGGGGGGACATGTTTTTCAACTAGTCTCGATTGTTTGACACAGTGCTGTGAGAAAGAGAACCACACCAGCTGAAAATGGAACGAATGTCGCAACTTTGGTCCATAAATCAAACAGAGTCTACCAGACTTTCAGGTGGGAAAACACCCTAAGGTTGCCTTGATGCAGGAATCCTAAATATGAAAAATGGCTCATCTTAACCCCAGCCTCCCTTATGTGACTGCTTGTGCTCCGTTCTTACAAGCGATAAGAAGAAGAGCCAAAGCTTTGGTAACAATATACGGCACATCTAAGTATTTCACTGCAGGAAACAAAGCACTTGCACGACTGACTTGTGAAAGACTAGTGGAGTTTAAAGAGCGGCTCCCGTTTGCAGCTGTATCGTGGAACCATTTTGTGTGCACGCCTAAAGCACTGTTATCAAAGCAAGCCCTGCTCGCTTTCTGCCTTGTAGCTGGAACACAATCGTCTGGGTGTGACGCCATTCCCAGCGCAGAGCTCCGACTTCAGAGGCAAATGGAACGTAGCATTAGCTCCCCGGTGGGGCATCCATCAGATGTGTAGAGGGGACATCTGCAAGCTACTGAGTCATCCACCTCTTGAAATAGAGCCCTGACAGGATGCGCGCGGAGCAGGCGGCACTATCTCACTCTCTCTGGTTACACAGGAGAGGATGTTTGTCAGGCTGGAGCTTTCACATTAGCATAATCCACGCTGATGAATTTAAGATTAGTACAAGCAGAACACCGGGTGTTACAAGGAACCTGTGTGAGAGAGACTGAAATCAGACCGAAATGATCTGTCAGGTAGTTTATCCAAGGAATGTGATTGAAACTGTGCAATTGTTACGCTTTTGAGACGGAGTAGAGGCAATTTTGAGTTTCACGTTTGAAATCCCTCTAGATGAACTCAGACGAAACTTTTTTCCAAGCTGTTTAAACCTTAGGTGAAATGTGTGAAAGACCTTTAAAACCCAATTTCAGTCACCACAAAAACATCAACATTAGTAAATTTATTTATTTTACAAACTATTGGTAGAAATATTTAAGGTACATTGTCATGTATTATGCATATAGGGTGTCATGTGTTAAGTGTGGAACCAAGCGGACTGTTTGCTGACACAAGATACCTCTCAGACATTGTAAAAGAGCAGCTGAATACATTTGTTTGAAATGTGGAGATTATCGAGCACCAACAAGGAGTTAAAGCTCAAGTCAATTAGACAAGCTCAACGGCTAACAGGAAGCTCCTCAGACCCCTTCAGAACCACTTGATCAGAAAGGACAAGCTCTGTTAAAACCAGATCAGTTTTTGATTATTACAGACATATTTTAGGACATTTTGATACCAGGAACCAGATAGCCTCTCCACCAACTTCCTACTCAGTTCTGCTCGATTCTCATCTCCCTTCAGGACTCTTTTGTATTTCTCCCATTGAGTTAGATTTCTCCAGCTGAATTTCAACCAGAGCCAATCAGCAAACCGAGAGAGGAGTTGTGAACGATGACGTCGATTTTCTGCGCTGTTTTAGAATTGTAGTCTGCCTACGTAGGGTTGTAGTTTGGTAATGGCAGCAGAGGAAACTACTGAGTCTGTGTTGGAGACACTTCCACATACTGAGCAATTAAAGTCAGAGCAAACAAACAAGAGAGGAATGTTTAGGATTTTGTTGCTGACAAAGATGTTGAGATCCTACTTACCACTGAGTTGTTAACAGCAACTTCTGTTAAGCGTTATCATACGTCATGACTAAATATTAGCGGTTGGGCAAAGTCGGATCCAATTGTTTAAAACCAACAGAGTCCACGCCTCCAGCAATCAATCATTTCTCAGTATTATACAGCAGGTTTCACAATCGACTTTCCTAGTTTTACTTTTAAACCAGTCGCCATCTTCTTTTAAAAAAAAAACATTTACACAACAACAGGATGTTGGGGTATGGGATAGTGAACCTCGATGGCATAAGGGGAGAACTTGGCAGTCTATGGTAACCATGGTTACTTGTGCTGTCACTACTCTTCTCGGTATGTAGCATCTTCGCAATTCCACGTGACGAATCTACTCAGCCACATCCACGCTCACTCCCCATAAAAATAACCAAACAGGTCAAAGGTCATGCAAGTGCTGTATTAATGAAGGCTGTCTACTGAAGCCAGATGGATCCCCTGATTTCATAAAGTTGATCAAGAAATTGTGCTCCAATCTATGGATATCGTAGCGCAAAACTCCCCCGGCACATACAGGCACCCAGCTTCTCCATACGGTTACGCCTGAAAGGCCATAGCAGGACATTTGAAGAAAAATAAATAAGCGTGGTTCCTCTGCTATCTTTCCTGCTAGACACTGCAGAAGTCACCCTGTGGTACTCAAACCAGTTTCAAGCCATTAATCTTCCCACCAACTGAACAAACTCAACCTGACTTGTAAGCTCGCCCTCGGGGAACACTTGTGACGAGGTAACGACATCAAACCTCTTCGTGCCACATGTTTCCCTGCTCGCTGCCACGCCGACTGATTTATTAGGAACAGCCGCGTTTTAAGAGTTTAATGCGGGAGTGGTACGGCAACCCTCTGTTACAGCCTGAGGACGACGATTACCGTGTGTCAACAAAAGCAGTAAATCAGCTGCCTGCTTTTTTATCTCCACAATGCCTCCGCGGTTAACAAGACTGAGGAGTGACACGTTTCCTTTAGCATAATTATTACATTTATTGCTTATTCATTCGCTTTAGACATGTTGGCTGCAGTTGTGCTCGTTCATAAACATTTGCGCAACCAGTCATCTTCAGAAATCCCCTAATCAGGCCTTACAAGTACAATCCTTTAAATCATACATGAACAGACCAGCCAACTGTGAGACATGGTGGTGGAAGTGTCATGCTTTTTTTCAGAGGTTCAACGTTTGGCAGGAAAATGTTTTTGGGATTTTAAAGACCACAATAAAAAGTTATTTATGTACATAACATGATTGCAAAATAATAAAAAAAAACTCAATCGATTTCTTTCGATATAAAACTTATGAAACGAACAAAAACTGCTGGTGTGTGTCTGGTGATTTTTTTTTGGAGTAAGCAAACTTTTTCTTCATTTAGTGAAGTTACTCACAGTGGGTAGAGTATCAGAAATGTTACTAGTGGTACTTCATAAAATAATTCAGTAAAAGTAAAGATGTATGACATAGTAAAAATACTCTTAAAAGTATTTTTTTTTCAATTAGTTACTCAAGTATATGTAACTGAATAAGTTTTACTAATTACTAGTTGAGATGCACCAATCCGATATTAATATCTTTATCGGTCCCGATATTGAAGTCAGTTCTAGATTGGGTATTGTGACACTGAGCCTGATCCATAAGGGCAGATCTATTCAGTCTAATTCTATGCTTTGTGTTCTGATTTATTTCATATTTGCTGTTCTACTCCAAATTGCGCGGACAGAACAAATTAAAGTTGTTCTTACATGATTGACCAAGCTTGTGAAGCTATTGGTGAATTTCAGTGTGCTGTACTGGTGCGGAGTTATGCCACAAATTTCTAATTCAGTACGTTTATGTCTGTGTTTAAAAAAAAGAAAAGAAACATTTTAAGTCAATTCAGATGTTTTCTTCATCGGATCTGTATCGGCCAATACTAGATATCAGATATTGGAAGTGTAGGGCAAAGCAGGTGACCTCTGAAGGAAAATAAATTTCATTTTGGATTACACCTACCTCCTTCCACTTCACAGTTGCACTCTTGTTGTGTTTCTCTGTCTGATGAAATCCCAGTGAAACACACCGGGAGTTCAATGTGACACAATGTGGAAGAGTTAAAGGGGTATGAACACTTTTCTGAAGCACTGTAATCCCCACGTTTTAGCAGGTAGCTACATTTCATCCTGAGGGTGACCTTCCTCCGTTTAATCTCAGCAGCTGCTCAGGCTGTGGAAGTGTGTGAGTGCCATAGCAGCAGCTGATGAGCCATTTCAGGGCTGTGATGCATTCAACAGCTGGTGGTGCCAAGCCTGGGGTGGGTGCAGGAAGGCGTACGGGGAGTGGCGCGGCGCGGCGCGCAGCGTTGCCTGTATGCTGAGGGATGCAGAGCATGTCAGAGGGCAGGAGAGAAGCCAATGGCTGAACAGAATTCGTGGAAGTTAGAGCCAACGCCACATGATCTGAGGTCGCTTACCGACTGCATCTATAAGCTTCCCTTCACTCCGATGATGGAGTTACGCATTCCATGAGGATTCTTTGAATGTCCAGCTTAACATGCTGGATGAAAGGTATGTCAGCATGTTGACACAAAGAGTCAGGCCGGGTGTATCCATCTAATTATCGATACTATTGAATATTGGTATCGGATCGCTACTACCATGACGATATAGAAGCTTTGGTTTGCAGTTTCTTGTCCGAATGTCCAGGAAATTACTCGAATTTCTTCAAAGAGTTCACACACAGAAATTAAAATGCCAAATATCAAGAACTTACATTACTCATATCAATTTAGTATCGATATTTCCAGCCTCCAGTAGAAAGTAAAAAGGAAATTATTGAAGTTCAATTCGGCTAAATTTAAAAAAACTAGTTTACTTAAAATCTTTGTTCTGTATTTTATCATAAACAAACTCAAATCAAATCATCCAATTATTCAATGATAACGACATTTCTAGAAAAAAGTATCATAGATACCAGCCTTGTATTTGTAAGCGTCATCTGTGCCAAAATTTTCAAAATCACACCTTTAGTGTAAATGCTACCACACAGCATTTTACACAAAAAACCTTAAAAGTTATATTGCAGCAATACCAAAACTCTCAGTATTGAACACCTGTTGCAAAGATGCAATCCACTATTCGACAGCGTAAGAAAAGCAAAAGTGGTCAGTAAGTCCCTTTACACCCAACTGTAGGTTTTGTTTTCATGAAATCCGCCCTAATGGTGTCGGGCGAAGGAAAACTCTGTCAGTCTGAATGTTTACAGACACTGGAAGGTGAGAGCGAGGGAGCCGTTTAGTGCTTGACCTTTGTCTGGAAATATCTCAACCCTCTCAGTGTACCTCGCTCCAGCAGGATCCTCCTGCAGAGCCAGATGTTCCTCTGCTGCCCTCCTGGAGCCCTTTGGGAACGTTTAGGCAATGCAGAGAGAGAGAGAGAGAGAGAGAGAGAGAGACATGGGAAGGTGGAGTTCCCTGTTGAGGCAGATCTCAGATGTAAATCCGCCCGCACTTCTGATCTGACAATCTGGGAAGAGACTCACGCCGACTTTATGTTTCGCTCAATCACACGTCCCGCTGGGTGCGCTCCGAGTTCTCTCTGTCCTTACAAATGAAGCACCCTGTGTACTCTCCGGACCCTGTGTGTGCGTGCATGTGTGTGTGTGTGCGTGCTTTAAGAAGTGTCTGCGGTGATGACATGACAGCTGAACAAATGAAGGAAGAGATAAACATTGTTGGAGTTGGACACGCCAGATGGGTGCCGAGTGGCATCCAGACGGAGCTGACGAATCAGACTGTGATGTACTTCTTTATTTCTCTATTTTTTGTTTTTTTCCAATGAGAGAATTTAAATTGAAGCTCTTGTTTAAAAAGATGTAAACATATTTTATTAAAAAGTGCGTCCTGCACAGCTCGACGTTGTGTGTTGCGCACAGTGCAGAAAACAAGGAAATATCTCAGGTACTAGGCTTTCACCTAAGAATCAGCCGAAAGAAAATGCAGAGGCAAACAGTCAGTGAATCAAGAAAAATGTTTATGGATGAGTTTGAACGGGCCAAGAGATTTTGTGCCAAGGCACTCACTGTATGGCAGAAGTAAACATGCTGATATAATCATAGTCACTCACAGAAGTCAGTGCAGTGAACCCTCGACTGTTGAAGGCTCAGTATGCAGTATGAAAACGTGACAACTCACAGATTTTTGCACATAGTATTCAAAAGAAGTGCATCTTGGGAAGCTGAAATAGACACAGTGATACTTGACACTACGATGAAAGCAGCCAATCCAGGAACGCCGCTTGTTTACCTTGGCACTGATTGGCTGTACGTCCAAGAGTGGAAATAAGGAAAAATGTTGATATTAGCTTGTGTGGTAGTTCTGGTTTTTAGTGTGTGTATTATTAATGCATATTAAGGTATAATTGGCATCTCAAGCATATTTTTGGATTTTAGCTATTAGCGGTTGGTTGTGGCTTCTAACCGGCGGTTCTGCTGTGTTGAAATGGGAAACAATGAAGGTGGAACAGATGAAATGAATTAAAAATAACGCTGATTGAGTGAGGTCAACATACCTGGATACATTAATATCTAAAATCTGTTTTAGCAAAAGAGAGATTTAGAAATTCCAGCAACTATTATCCCAACAATTTAGACTGAAGAAAAACTGCAGAAAAGTCCTTGCCCAGTGTAATTTGAAAAAAATTTGAATTCTGGTGAGGAATAAATTAGCATAATCTTTTCTTTTTTTTTTTGGTAGAAGTTAGAAGTTATGGGGAAATCCTCCCAGGATTCACTTTTAGATGTATTCAAGGGCAAAACAACTGCTGAAAAAAAACAAGCAAAAAAAAACAGAAGGCTCATTTGACATTAAAGGGACAAATACTCTCTAAATGCTGTAGCCTACTGTAGCTATAGAATAAGCAAATGTTTTATATTAGTGACAATTACTGCCATAAACTCGTAATCTCATATACTTAATTTGTCACATCCTGTATTTCCATTCCCTCTTTCCCTCAGTGTGATATTTCTGTAAGCCTCCATATTATAAAATCAGTTAATTTGTCCCATACAAAGTTCTCCCTGCCTGCTTCCTCTGTTCTGCGTTCCTCTGGCAGCATTGAAGTAGCTTTTTGTTTAAGATTATTAGCTCCGATGTCAGTCACGCTCTGCGCCTTCAGAAGTCGAAATTGCTTCCAGTGACTGCTGTTTTTAGTCAAAACCAGAACAGAGACCCTGCTGCTAGCTACTGTTTTGGTGGTGTTGGCTCCGTGTTGACTCAATATCCAAACGTAACTCTTAACTCCGCCAGCTGTCCTTGTGTGTTTCTGACATTCAGATAATCGGTAAAAGAACTTTTCCCCCATTCAGAAAATTTAGTTTCATTTAACCCTAGACGGAGGTTAGCAAGCGTTTTCCTCTATGTACTGTAGGTTTGACTAAAACGGGCTTTCATTTTGACGAGTGTGCTTTCAAAATACAACTCTTCATGCTTACAGATATGACAGAGAACACATACATGCTGACTCATATTTTTGTTCTAAAAAGTCTCACTGAAATCTGCATCAGAGAAACATCTTCCTTCTGTAGCAAATTCCACTTTCCAAAGAGTCGCTGCGATTAGCCTTCGTTTCAGACTGGGGTAAGGCGAGCCCTGGTCCCATATTCTTATTTGACACACTATGCACCTCCTCCGGTGCGCCCAAGGTGTGCCGATGAATATTTCAGGATGTCAAAATGGATATTACTCCTGAGTCAGACATGCTGGCACAGCCTGCAGCGTCACAGGTGGGGCATTAGTGCCGGGCACGCTTAGAGAGCAGGGATAATGTATCAAGATGTTATAGGGCCGGGTCACCCTGGGGTTTCGTTTTACCCCCAAAGTTTGATAGAAGAAGGTTACATGTTTATTGAGCTGTTAAAGAAGGTGACGTAAGAAGTAATATTTAGTATAAATTAAAGGATAAAGCAGGAGATACTCAAAATGTGGCTGTTTTACTTTGAACTGCTAACTAAAGTTTTGCTAGCCCTGAAGCGCTAACATAAACATTAGTTCCGCTAATGCTAGCACGCTCCACCGACACGGCTTTTAGAGGAAGCTAATGCTAAAGTGTTTACTTAAATTCAAATTATATCTACCTTAGAAGGATTTTGACATAATTTCCACGTTATGTAATGTTGTTAAATGTTGTTTTTATATCTTGTTCTGTACTGTCTGTGTTTTATTTTGTTCCTGTATGCTTCTAGTTTGAAATGAAGTTATTAGTGGGTAAGAGAAAGAAAGAGAGCGATAAAGAGAATGAGAGGAGAGGAAATAGAACTGCTGTATAAACCCACCCACTTCAAAATAAGAGCATGGCTATAAATATTTAAGAACATGAAGAATTATTAACAGTCGATAATCAAAACTTCAACCCAGAAGTTGCATTTTATTGAACTGAAAGTTTTCGGAACGGCCAAGTAAACTAGTGCTCTGGAATTTTTCAGAAAAAAAACATTTAGAAGAAGCTAAATGAACGGAATGTTTTGAAAGTTAGAAAAACCTCTAAAGGAAAAATTAGCTTTGCTATTAGCGCATTAGCTTGAAGGGTGCCCTGCATTTGGTCTAATTTAGCCAAAAGTTTTAGCAAATATGAATCTGAAAGAATGTGTTGAGAAGTCAGCTAATTAATAAATAGTCTACTTGTGTATACAGCTGTTTAATTAACCAGAATTTTAAGCTTTGAATATCTGACAGAACGCTGTCATCATCTGTAAATGTGTGTGGAGAGCATAGCATAAATCCAAACATGTCAAACCAGGAAAGGTGGGAGAATCTGTGTGCTGGAATTTGTCCGGTACACATCATCCCGAACACACCACCTCAACTCTGAAACACGGTGGTGGCGACGTCATGCTGTGGGAACAAGGCAGCTGTTTAGAATTGATGGCATGATAAATGGTGGGGGAAAAAATGGAAATACAGGCCACATTTTCTAGAATTTATTTTTGTTTTTTTCAAAATGATGAATCATTTTCCATCTGCTTCACACTTGTTCTCTAATTTTTCCTGGTTCATCACTTGAAACCCCCTCAAAATCTATTAGATGTTGGCATCAACATGACAAAATATCCCGTACTCGTGTTTCCTCATTTTTGTAAGCGCAGACCATTACATCAGATCATCCGACTCCTGCAAAACTACGATATGATACAGTCGGCATGCTAACCCCGCAGCTAAAATGTTAGATCACGACTTTATCTCCAATTCCATCCGTGCCGTTCGAGGGTGATTTTTTCTTTTTCTTTTTTTTTTCCTTTTTTGTTCGCAACAAACTTCTCTCGTATCTCTTCAAAAGATAATCCCGCCTCGCAATTGTTGCTTTGCAGCAGACAGGTTGCTGGTGTGAAGCCAAGCACAGGAACCGCCTTTAGCCAATCCGTGTAAATAGTCGGTAGACGTAATCCGCCGTGGCTGAAATGAGCCTGGGCGTCCTCCAGCGGCATTTAATGAAAGAGACAGGAAGATGGAAACGTGACACCTTGCTTTTATGTGGCGCTTTCCGCCCAAGTGAGCTTGACAACCAATAACGTAGGGCATGAGAAAAACAATAAAACAAGAAGATACGCAGCCATAATTGTGTGGACATGTACAAAGCGCAGGAGCTATTATTTGGACATGAGAGGCACATTATGCTTGGCTGCTGGGCTGTAAATATGCAGCAGGCACTTTGACTGCACCTACAAAAGTGCTGGGAGCCCTGTTCAGTTTTTCTCTCATCCCTCTCACTCTCATTCATGACAATACATCTTATCTTCGAGTATCCATCTGCTTTCATCTCTCCGCTCAGGATCTAAAGCTGCGTCATAAGTGCTGTGCCATGATTCAAGTGTGCTTCTCCCAATTTATTTTCCATACGGCCGCATCACTCAGGCCTCAGAAGTAATAAGCCGGGGCCGCTGGTAAAGACATTTGCAAAGTAAATAAGGTCTCCCGTTCAAAGTGCGGTTGCCACAGCACCGCCTGTCTGCGTCGATATCGCCGGTGTCGCCATGGCAGCGCGGGCCGATGTTAATCTTTTGTGAGGGTGACAGAGGCTGCTGGTCGGAGTGGGAAACCCCAAAGCACAGTTATGCAGAATGCATTAGAGATACATAATGTAGGTACAAACAGAGTGGAGGGCAGTCCACAGCCTGCCTGGGTCCAGGGACAACTCATTTGGGTTTTTGAAGTTTACTTTTGCATAACTTGATTCAAGTGACTTGAAATTTGGCCATCATGTGTATTTAAATTTGTTTTACTTTTTTTCAGGTTCAATAGGTATTACGGCAATGCTAGCGAAGAAAAAGAATTATAAGAACAAAGTTATAAAATTAAGTGAATACATTCCTAATATTACAAGAATAAAGTCATAATATCACAACTTTACTCTCGTAATATGACTATTTTCAAATTAGTATTACTTTATTCTTGAAATGTGACTATTCTCATATTATGACTTGTTTTTGTGATATTGGGACTCATAATACTATGATTTATTCTCGAGATATTTTGACTTTATTCATGTACGAGTTTATTCTTATAGTACTCTGTACCACTGACTGATCAATTCTTATTTTTTTTTAAAGAAATTCACTTTTACTAAAATTTTACAAAAAACCCTTTGCAATTTACAAGGCGGAGGTATTTTTCTATGTTCTCTAAAATCTACAACTTTGGAAATCTTTTAAATTATATATTTTATATTTAAGAATTGTGTCTAAAGAATGAAAATACTTTGAAAGTAAATGTTGCTGCTGAATTTGGATGTTCTTAGACTCCGGGGGAATGCATTCACTCCACCCAGCCTTTGTCCAAAACGATTCAACTTTGATGAAACAAACAAAACGAAGGTCGTTTATGATACATGGTCAGGACTGAATTCAACAATAGGATTTATAAAAAACACGTTTGAAAAAATATATGTATATAGAAGATATTTTTTGCCAATCTTTACAAGGCCATTCCATGTGTCCATATGACAGAAATGGACACCTAAAAAAAACTCTAGGTGGTAAAAATATATTAGTTTTAGTGATTAAATTGTCTTTTTTGGTAACAAACAATTAATAGATTAAAAATTCTGGAAATTGAAGCGATATAAGACATAGCAAAAGAGCGTATTTGTTAGCCACCAAAGAATGCGTAATGTCTGAGCTCTGATATCAGGAGAATAAAACCCTGATCATTTGAGGGATTGCTGCTAAACAAACAAAAGCTTTAGGATCTTGGTCATGAATGAAAAGATGCGGGCAACAAAATGCAGCTGGATAAAAGTATTGCGTGAACGAATGGCTCTCCAAATATTCCCAACACCCTTCCGAATGTTGCATCCAGGCATTCTTTTGTGATTGCTATAATTAAGCTGGAGAATTTGTTGGCCAACTCTACTTAGATGACTGTCTCAAGTTACAACAACCAGAACATTTAACAAACATTTGTACACACGTCAATGGTTCTCAGACTGACTTCTGACTTATTCAGATTCAAGTGGACGGCTTGAAACATGACCGTTCACTCTTGGCAGCCGTTTGCTTTACATGCAAATCAAAACCAAGCCATGACACACCAAAGTCTGGAATAACAAACTCTTACTCAAGCGACAAGCTCTTACTCAAACCTGTGGGGTAGTCAGCACCTCTGTTGAGAAACAGTCACCAGATCAGATTGGTCTTTCAACACCTTCCAGTATCTGACGTGCTTCCAGTGTTGTTTCTGATCATCTCTTGAAGTTTTCTTTCATCTGACGGTTTAAACTCGCACAGAATTGTGTTAGAACAGGACAGTGATTAGTAATCTTCGTCCAAACTGAGTTTGGAAACCTGACATGAAACTATCTGAATGGCCTTTGCAAATCACTGACATTAATCTAACCAGAATTAGTGGACAAACCAATTTAAATGCACTAGTGATTGCTACCAATTCTGCCAAGAACTGGTACAATCCAAACAAGATTACACCAAATGTTTTTTTGATGACTAAAGAAAAAAGCTAATAATTTAGGTGCAACTTGCTAAAACTTTCAAATATTAATAGGGATGTATGCCCATGTATTTAAGCATATGTGTACAGTTTGAAAAGTTGGAAAAATCCACAGTGAATTTAAATTTGTACATTTGTACAATTTGGTTTTAAAAACTCATCACATTGCTTATTGTGAAAACCTTCCATCCTGGAAAAAGAACAGTTCAAATGCTGGACTTAAAACACAAAACTTACGTTCAGACCATCACATCCTCAGACCGACACAAGCATATTGGTAAAGACAGCTGCTGCCTGAAATGATATATAACTTGTGAGTTCATGGAAAAGGAAAAAGCTCAAAAACTCTACAAAGATTGAGATAGAAAATGTAAAAATTTAATTATGTTACATTATTAACTATTATCACTGTATTAGTAGCACTTAGAGAATTAAAGAGATTATCACATTTCACAGATAAGAAGGGATTAAGATTTGCAACAGATTTACAAACCAGCACTGATAATGATAGACCATGAGAGAGCAACCAATAGACTTTCAAAAATCTGCTGTCAGAGGTTTGTTTTTGACTCAGTAGAAATGACCAGAATAACAGAAACCAGTTTGAGCAGAAAGACAACCACAGGTATTTATGGATTGACATCAACCGTGAAGAACCACAAGGGTCAGCGTTGGCTCAACAGTATTTATTCATCACATCAAGAACTTATGTATCATTATATTTAAAAAAATATAATGATACATAAATATATACGTGTAAAGGGGAGCCCCACTTTACACGTGTTTCAAATTTTTATATGAAGCATAAATCAAGTCATTTACAGGAAACTTACCTATTTACACATTTGTTTTCTAAATTATTCAAAAGAAAATGCAGCCGGGGAAGCTGAAACACATAACACCAATACTACTTGACACGCTACCAGCCAACCCACGAGTGCCATTCATTTACCTTAGCACTGATTGACTAAACCCCCAAGAGTAAAAAAAGTATACTGTTGACATACTGTGGTAGTGCTAAGACGGCTTTTACTGTGTGTATTAATGCATATTAACACGCTGTGTAGTTGGTGTTTGAACTAGTAAAATAAGCAGCTAAAAGCGTTTTTAGGAGTCTCAAGTATTCACAGGTATTAGCTAACAACGGGCGGCAATGAACTCCAACACCGGTGAATACTCAGGGTGAGGGATGTTGATTACAAACTTTAATGGAAGTCAAACTGACAGTAAAACATGCAGAAAAATACTGAAGACTTCACTGGTCAAGTATAGAGCAAATGAATTAAACTCAAAACACCAGTTTGCTTTAACCACACTGGAAGGTTTGGTTAAAGCAAACTGGTGTTTTGAGCGTGACCATAAGAAGTAGTAGTAAACATCTAAGTGGCACTGTAGATAAGAACACCAGTTTATTACCCTTAACAATGATCACCATGCGCGTTTTAAAGAAAAACACACCCATAGACAGGAAGACAGGAGCTTGGCTTCCTCAGTGACAAAACAGCCTTGAACCAAATCTATTCATCAGAAGAGTTGACACTCTGCTGCAGGAGGCGCCTGTATGCCACAGAGTGAGCTCTGTTTCTGTTCTGCAGGAATATGAAAGACGCTTGTCTTTCTTTTCTCAGTTTCTGCTCGGTTCGGTTCTCTGTCTGTCTCTTAGGGAAGGGGACAAGCCAAATCGTGGAGCACATCTGGGCTTGGAAGGGGCCAAAGCATGAGTGTTTATGTTGGACAGGTGGTGGTGGGTGCTAGAGAGAATCACCACTGTTTTCTTTCTCAGCAGCGTGCCCTGCGCCGGTTTACCTTGCAGCCGTGCCACATTCCCAACCCGGGGAAATAGGCTCTAAGAACACACAGGGTATTGCCAATGTGAAGGCGCATTGTCGACACCTTTTCCACAAATAAGACTGGGGCCTAAAACAGGTGAGTTAAAGACAAGGAAAGGAAAACATTCTCCTGGGGCCTCGGTGGAACAGGGGGCAGCTGGTTTTTGGCCCCTGTCAAAGGGGTCGGGGGAAGTGGGGCTGTTTCAGCCGAGCCTCTGCGTTCCAGGTGTTGCTTTTTAATTGGCAATTCCGCGAGCAATAAAGCATTTCACTTACTTTCGCGTGTGAAGTTATTTCATTCCATCTCCAAATGATGTAATTACCCTGCTGTCCCAGGCGAGCGGAGCTGCGGAGAGGCGTTAGCTGCTGCTCGCTTTCTCAGCAAGAAGCCTTGGCGAAGGCTTCCTCGGCGAGTGTTTTCATTTAGGAATCCAAACACCATAAAGTGAGGTAGTCGTTTGCACAGTAAACACGCGCTTTAATTTCATTACGAGCCTTCCCCCTGCTCTGTGCCGGACTAATATTAATGAAAAAAAAAAGACATTATTTCCAGTCCAGCGTTCTGTTTGATGTATGAAGGGCAGAGGTAGACTTTTGCTCTTTGTTCCAGGACACAGATGGTGGATTTTGTGTTTGTCCAGCTCACGGGGCCGTGCAAAGGAAGTCGTACTGCTGGAACTCTTCCACATTTTCTCACAGATTTATTGTGTTTAATTGGGATCTGATGCAGGGTTCCTTTGCATTCTGGAAACGTGTGGAATTTGATTGCCATATTTTCCAGATCTGGATGAAAAAAGAAGACAGAGTTTGAAAAATTTGTTGTGTTCAGACTTTATAAAGTGTCCTCTTATGTAAACAACGTTCTGTCCTTGTATTTCTCCTTTTTCCTTCCTCCCTCTCTCTTGACCTTATTTCTTCGATTCCTTTCTTCTTTGTGTCCTCTTTATTTCCTGCCCTCTTATATTCTTCCTCGTGTCCTACCTCCCTCCCTTTCTCTTTCCTTTTAGCTTTTCTATCTTGTAGTCTCTCTTGGTCTTGGAAGACCTTGTAGGTCGAAGTGATGGGAACACAGTGATGATGGAAAATCAAGAGAAGAGTCTGGAAAATGTGAATAGGGATCCATACAATCATCACAATATTGAACAACATGTGTACAGTGTCATCAGGTTTTAGACCAAACTTCAAATCTCTTTCTATACCTGGAAAAAAAGAGGATCTATCTGGCTAAATGATGTTATCAAGAGGAATAGTCCAGTCTGAAAAGTATTATAGCATTAAACTGGTTTAGTTCATACCTGCAGGACTGAACTTTCTGTGTTCCTACAGAAATCTTTAGGTCCAAGTCGGCACCTATTTCCTGTGGAGTTCCCCAAGGTTTAATTCTCAACCCTCTTTGTTTTGTCTAGTGTATTTTTCTGTTAAGGTCAAATTTGAGCAACCAGTGTGTCTCTTTCCATTGTTATCCAAATGACTGTCAGATTTACTTCCATATTAAGCCTAAAGGCCCATTCAGCATCTCCTAAAGCAGGGGTGCCCAAAGTCGGTCCTCAAGGGCCGGCATCCTGCATGTTTTAGTTCTCTCCCTCGTTTAACGCACCTGAATCAAATGATGGCTTGTTAGAAGGCCTAACAA
>CAEFZX010004727.1:0-27545 GCA_903066825.1 Alfaro cultratus | reverse complement strand
TAAAGTACAGATACACGAAAATTGTACTTAAGTACAGTAACGAAGTATTTGTACTTCGTTACTTCACAACACTGGATACAGTTACCAAATTAAAACAATGCTTTATTCCCCTTTTTTCAGGGTTTTTATTTCAGCTTAATGCAACATTTTTAGTTAGTTGAAGCTGAGTCAAATGTTCTGTTAAATATTATTGTTTATTAATACCAATAATAGAACATCAAAAGTGAAGCAAAAATTGATAGTTTTGGCAGTTGGTTATAGTTCTTAGTGATTTATTTATCATAGCACAAAAGTTTTATATAATTTGGATTTTTATGTAAACTGCATAAAGTATAGCTTCCAAAGAAAGCAAAATGACATGAAGTTTTTATTTTCATACAACTAAAAATCTTAAAAGCGTGACGATGCAAACATGCATCTTCTGTTCGCTGCAGACTGAAATTGTTGTTCTTTCTACTTTGTAAAGTAGCTCAAGGTCAGTCTGTATGAAAAACATGCAAATAGCCATTTTCAAGCCTTGCCATAGGTTGGATTTAGGCCTAGACTTTGACTAGACCAACTAAACAATCTAACTGTAGCTCTGACTGACTGTTTTAAGGTTGTTGTTCTGAACCTCCACCCAGTCTCAAGTGTTTTCTATATTAGCTAAGTTAAAATAAATTAGTAGATACTGATGAAAAAGCATGCATGACTGTCATCTGACTTTGTAGCTTCTGTCTTTTATCAAATTTATTTGCTTTTTTCATATCCTGAGTCCTTAAAGCTGAAATAAAATGGAAAATGATGAATCACTTTACTGCCAGAGCACTTCCCTGCAAATTCTGGCAAGTCATCAGTGTTATAATACTGAAATCTGTCCTTTTCTAGTCAAATTCAGGCGTGATGGACCATCAGAGAGAAACATTGAGAGCAAATGTGTGACTCAGTTCATCCAATTTATCAGAATCCCAAATTGATTAAAACACTTAGTCTGTAATATCAGTACTCCCAAAGGAATGAGGGGAGAAAGAGTTGGCTCTTTAGCATCCACTCCATTTTTTATTTTATTTTTTTTTACCAATTATTTTATTAAAAGTCTAATTAAGATCATTACTTTTGTTTTATTGGAAGATTTGAAGGCTTTTAAGGTTTATATCGAGCTTTGCACCATCAAACCACTGTACATATTTAAGTTGGATAAAAATGAGCCTGGTCTTCTATTCATAGATTAAGTCTAAATCTTATTAGAAAATCATGAAGCTTCAGATCTGATTGGCTTATTATATAATGAGAAATATGAATCTTATGAATGTTGGCACAATATGAAAGTAGCTTATAAAAATGTGAATAATTTAGTGCCTTTATCCAACACACTCTGCTTTGCATTAAAGAGACAGGAACTAAATGACAATTGATTTTGTCTGTCTGAGGGGAAGTTGAATAGGATGCAGTGATATAATCATCTGTTTAAAAATATTACCTTCATAAAGAATTGAAACCACTTTAAAGGAAAGGTGTGCAAAGGACATGTGTAAAAATTTGGCACTTTGTTTCTAAGGATAAAAAGAAAATTTGTTTATATTTTGTTTTTGGGTAATAGTCAAAAAAGAGAAAAAACATTTTACTATTTTAATACAATCTAAAACAAGACAGAAAATGGTCTTCAAAGTCAGAGGTGGAGCTGAAGATTACATTTTGTCTCTGCCTTGCTGTTCTCAATTGTTTCTGTGACTGAATGCAGCATGGGATTGTAAGAATGTTTTTGATAAAGTGACAGCTTTTTCATGAGCTTCATTATAATTTTTAAATCCTAAAATATATTTATTTTATTCAGTCTGAAATTATTTTGCCCACAGAGGCAAATTTTTGTTTATGTAATACTATGTTCTACCACTGGAGGCACTGTGGTGCAACATCTGGACTCATCTTAAAGTTGACACATCAACTTGATGCCCCATGTTTTAAATACAATCATTATTTTAACATTTAGGTCACATGACTTAAAGATGCACAACCTCAACTAAAACCTATAGTCACAAACAAGAAAAAAACATAAAAATATGGATCAGATTTCCTAAGTCACTTAGCCAAAAATATATTGTATGTCAGAAAACAGATTTATCACAATCAGATTTTATAAACGTTGAGGCACAGCAGCCAAACTCTCAAGAGATAAACATATCATGCAAAGATGGTTAAGATGTGAAAACATCCCTCTAAAGACTATGATGTGCCATAGTTGGAGCCAACAGGAGCTTAATCTGTTCCTCCAGAATAAATGAGAAGAAATCAGAGAACTTGGCATCACTGCACCACAGTTTATCAGAATTACATTGCTTTCTCTATTTTGGCTCATTTATTCAAAATGGCTCAAAGTGGGATGATATTCTCCGTGAAATATTATGATTTTCTTTCAACTCAGTTGCAAGCCAGTTAAGTGTGAAGAAACCAATCAGAATTGCTCACTTTCTACTCAGTCATGTGCAAAAGTTTAATATGAAATCCAGCAGGAGTCATCTGATGGGCTGAAATTACAATTTGTTTTTATGTAAACTTCTGGTTAAACAGTAAAGGCTCATAAGACTTGCCACATGTTGCTGGTCTACTTGCAACATGTGCAGATAGGAGCAGAAAACCTTTTGCATAAATTCTGCCCCAAGAAAACATATTCTGAAGACATAACTGGCTGGGATTTGAGATAAGTCTTGATTTTATATTGATTTGCTGGAGCGCAGGTGAGCAAACAACCAAAGGACAATGAACTGAAGCAATGTTCATAATCATTTCCTTTACGAACGACACAAAGAGACTTTCGTCTCACAATTCTGACTTTAATCTCAAAAATTTGACTTCAATCTCACAGATAAACAAAAAATTCTGACTTTCTGAACTCAGAATTTTGAGAATAAAGTCAGAATTTTTTTTTTCTCAGTTCTGTTCGACACTTTGCATATCATAAATGTATTTAAAAAACTGGAAGAGTACCTCAAGTTTTTGATGCATAAAAAAGTTAAATATTCTGGCAATGAGGAAGTAAACAACCCATTCACCGGGGTTGCTGGAAAGGTCAAACAAGAGTTGTGTATCTCCATATAGCTACATATCCTCCAGGGTTCTTCAGCTAATCCTAATTAATCCTTGAGGATAATAATGTGCTATCTCCTAAGTGACCACACAACCACAGCACAGGGAGTTCTGCTCTGCTTTTTCACGGTAACACTATCAATATTAGTCACAGCACTTCACAATTAATGCATGGATCTAACATTACACTGTCTCTTGTTATTACACACAAACATGACCCATTACACCCACAGTGCTTTAACAAATGTGTATTTGTGTGACTAATTGTGCCAGCAGCTACTGAAACTGCTACCAGGCCTTTTATGTACGACAGGCTCCATTTTGTCACCAAATGAATCCCTTCACAGAAGCCACTCGGCTTGTTCATAAACAGACGTTACAACAAATTTAAATATGCAAAAACTTTTCATCAAAAGAGATGGTTTTGCTGTTGAGCAGCAAATCTTGTCGTAATGTCATCCAGTGTGATTATTTTCCTGCAGAATGGACGGTTTTATAATTAGAAGTCATTCTTTTTTTTAATGACCTGGAAGCAATTAGCTGTAAATATTGTAAATATGTTGCAAAATCAAATTTATTAAAGTTGGTTTAGAGCTCATGCCTGAAAAGCTGTTAGTATAAACTAATATCATCCAATTCTAATGAATTCAGTTTTTTTCTCAAGCTAAACCTGAAGATACAACAACGAGCTGT
The DNA here is from genome assembly GCA_903066825.1 of Alfaro cultratus. Taxonomy (NCBI): domain Eukaryota; kingdom Metazoa; phylum Chordata; class Actinopteri; order Cyprinodontiformes; family Poeciliidae; genus Alfaro; species Alfaro cultratus. The sequence goes on along the minus strand of CAEFZX010004727.1, from coordinate 23,789 downwards.
GCTGCAGCGCCGATAGGAGATGAATATGGATTGATTTTTGTGACCTTTACAGGCACCCACACCACTTATAGTTTAATCTCTGTTTCTGTTTATTGCATAGTTATTGCTTGAGTACAGATCAATACTAAATACATGCTGGGCCAACAAGATATTGGATGGTCTACATGTTTTTCATTCACAGGAAATCCATCAGAGGAAAGTAATGGATTCGGGGCTTTAGATAATGCTTGTGGTTTCTAAAAGACATATTAAAATCCAAGTTCAGGTCAAACATTCACCACCACAGTTAAACAAATGTTCAACTCAAGTGGATCTCACCTCTGTGCTTCCTAAGCAGTTGGATCAAGGTTGTAACCTAAACAAAAGGTCACTTGGGGCCCAGTTTTCTGTTCAGTTACACAGTAAAGCACAATGGATTCATTTAAAAGATGCAAAGTCTTTCGATTGACTGGAACATTATTCATTATCATATAAATTTTTCTTCTTCCTTGATTTTGAGCTCAGAAGATACATTAAGGTGAAAATGATCAAAACACACAAGTCATTACTTCTTAACTCAAGCAACATTTGTTTTTTTCTATTTTTTTCAGTGATTAAATCATTGGTAGAAACTGAGGTTGTCTACAAAATTTTTTTGTGAAATAAATATTAAATATGCAAAAAAAAAATTACACTGCAAAAACACAATATCTTAAGTACTTTTGGTTTAGCTTCTAGAACAAATATCACAGTAGACTGAAATAAGATCAAATTACCTTACAAGTAACTTTTCAGCAATATATAGGAGATTGTTTTAGGTTAACAATTCCCTATATTGATGAATAAATACTAGTCATAACCAAAGTAATCTGCTAGTGGAACAAGACATTTTATCCATATTATAAGTGAAATTAGTGAAACTAGTACTTTTCCAACAATATTAATAAATCATTGATTTAAAACAAGCTCATATTTCTTGCTGAAAAGTTACTTGTGAGCTAGTTTTGTCTTATTTCAAGTGTACTAAGACATATGTACTATAAACTAGACAAACATACTTGGTAATGTTTTGTGTTTTTGCAGTGTATGGTTCTCCATCTTTGCTACATTTGGTTCTTTGTTTTTTTGGCCACAGATGCAAACTCAGAAGTTTTATTTCCTGCTACTTCAGACTGCAATCATAACTAAAATAAAACATTCTAGGCTTTAAAGACTGTAAATATGTCTGCCAAGTCTGAATCCTTGTAGTACAATCCCTAAAATATAAAATGAATCCCCAATAAACAGTTTTTTTGTTTGCATATAAATGAAGTGTGTATGTTTACATCCTTTCTAACTTTATATTCATCAGACCCATATTGTATATTTTCTACAGTAAATAGTGTTTTGTATTTCCCAGAGTGAAGTTTCTTTCCTTCAGGGATTGTTTATATGTTTGCCCAGTGGTTGTGTGTAAATGGCTCAGCTGCAGGCTGCTATATCTGCACTGTTGTGGTGCTTTTTCCCCCCTCCTGTGGTTTTCAGCGGGGCGGGAGGTCTGTCGCATCCCACTGATTGTGATTCCCAGCGTGTGTCTGTGTGTTTGGGTTTGTTTATCAGCATGTCAGGAAGTTTGAAATTTGATGCCTTTGCACTGTGCGTGTGCGTGCGTTTGTGTGTGTGTAGCCTGCCAGAGATGTGTGCTTCAATGTATTTGTGTTTGCATCACTCAAACAACACACACACCCTAACACTTTATCATCTAATGCCAGGTAAACTCAACTACTAAGGTCCATCCAGTCCCTCATCCTGTCACACACAGCTCTCTTTCTAACTCTCCATCCATCTCTCATCACACACAAGCAGACACCAAATCACGGCTGCACACACACAACCGCATCCTCCCTGGTGGCTGCCTGATTGAGGTTTTCTCACCTCAACCTTTAAATTTACTGTAATAGTAGAATGAGCGAGGTAGGGAAGAAAGGGAATGAAAGCTAAACTGAAGGATAGAAAAACAAAGGGGAAGAGAGGGAGAGTGATGAAGTGAAAGAAGACAGAGTTAAGGAAGTGTGGTAAGAGGGAAGGAGGAAGAGTGACAGAGGTGGCAACCCAGGGGAGAGGAAAGGTGAGGAAAAAAACGGCAGAGAGTTTGGTGGAAAGAGTGTTAGAGAAGGAGAAACTCAAAGAAATCTCTCCCATTAAGCACGATTAGAGCCTCTGCTGGTCCAGACTTTACAACCTCAGCATTCAGCCACTGATGATAGAACACCTCATTTTAAAGATCAATTTGTCACTTTTCATCTCCTCCTACACCTCATTTTCCTCCGTCCTCCACTACAGGGAAGACATAACTGGATGGTGGCTCACTATTGACCATCAATTTAGATGAAGTCATTTGTTGTAAATCTAATGCGCAACCATTTCTTTCTCATTCTCTGAAGCCCTCAAACAAACACAGACATACTCTGCATCGATGAATGATCCTTTCTTTGTTTGCAGTCAGGGAGGCAATTCCCCTAAATGTCACTGATGAGCTATGGTCAAAGTCCAGGAAGTCCTAAACCAATTTATGAAAAGCTCTACATCAGTTTTATTCTGCCCTAAAGCCATAGTTGCTCATGATAACAATCTCATTTTTCTACTTTTGGGGTCACACCAGTTGTACTTTTTCACAGTTTTTCCATACAAACCCCAAATGTTAATGTATGTAATGTGTACATTTATAAAGTGGAAGCAAAATGATGATTTTTACAAATAGTATAGTGTGAGATTGTATTAATTCCTCCTGACTCAATAATTAGTGAAGCTTCACTACAATTAGTGAAGCTTCCGGGCGAGAGGCGGGGTCACTCTGGACAGGTCGTCAGTCTGTCACATCTACCAGTTTCCACATTTACAAATTTACATTTAGCTATATTTCTCTCTCCCTGCTGTAAAAAAAGTCATAACCACAGAATGGTACTGCCAAAACTTTGGTTCATTGTGGGCATTTTCCATTTAAGGACCTAGTTTTCCAACACACAATAATGGCGTTTCGATTATAAATGTGCGCAAAACTTTGTCAATGTCGAAAAAACACAATTTTGCAATTGCTGTTTTTAAAGAAGAAACAAAAGAAGTAAAATTTGAATAAGTTTGTTCACACAATACGTTATTAAAAAACATGCTGCACCATCATCCTCCTGCTACTTCCTGTCATCTTCTTCTACGTGGCTTGTGCCGGTGGCAACATCCAGTTATTTATTATGCGACTTGTGTGATGGAAAAAAATAAATAAATCCATTACAGTTTTGCAAAATAAACCAATTATGAAAAATTGGATAAAGGCAGAAAAAACACCTTATCCTAGTGCCAAAACTTTTACTGAAAAGTTTTTTTTTTCAAAATTGCCATGTTTCCATTAAGCTAATTTATTTTCAAAAGTTTAATTTGTGGAATTTTGTGGTCAATAGAAATGCATCTACAGTTTTCCATGCAGTTGTTTGTTCACTATTTTTGTCTAGGAAATCTCCAAGGCGGTCACAAAACAAGTAAATTTTTGTTTGAAATTAAATGACGTAGTGTTGGCTTTTCAGTAAGGCTACCTGGTTAAGAAAAGATAGCAAGGAAAACTGAACACTACACTTGTGATCCATCTCATAAATCCATCTTCCCAGCCCCTGATAATTTCACTTCCTTGTAACAAATATACAATAGTTTGTTTTTCTCTTTCTCAAGCTGTCAGTATACACTGATGTTAGTGTTTGCTTTGTGACAAAATGTGAAAAAGAAAAAATAGCATTAATCATTTTGTAAGGCACTGCAAATGTTGGTTTCTGTAAGATAGGATTGATTTGATTTATGTATTTTATATCTCCACTTTAAATGCAGTCGGTTCTGATAGCAGTGTAGCTATCAACACTGAATGGTTAAACCATTATATTTTAGAGCATGTTTGTTGAGTAGCACTGATATGTTAGAGACAAATAAACAGTATTTGGAGCCCAAGTAAGAGTAAGATTTCAGCTATAAATAGAGTACAACATCAAATAGAATTTTTTTAATTTTTACTCAATGTTTTGTTTTTACTCCTGGTATATGAAAGGTTTTCAAGCAAACCAGAGCTTAAGAGGGAACAATATTTGGGTGGATCAGGACTGAAAAGTGTTTGAATTTGAGACACTGGACTTCTGCAAAGTTGTTCCTATGAAAACAACATTTCTAATGACTGTCTTTATTCTGACTAAAACTGGAGCAGAAATAATTGACTTACTCATAATGAAAGAAGATTTGCCAGTTTGAAACAGGTGCAAACCGGTAATGTTAAAGTGCTTGAGATGTTTATCGAGATCAGATTATACCCAGGTCTTACTGAGGAAAAGATTCATTAAACCTGACAAGGAGCTACATTAATGATGGGCCTGTGAGTTTTTAATAATGGGATTACTTTCTCCAGGAAGCACTGACAGCTGGACCAGACTGACTACTTCAATGACATCGACTGGCAGGAATTATCCCTGATAGTTACACCGCTGTCCTTTCACTGCACCTTCTCTATCAAGATGCAATCATTAAGAGCAACTTCAAACACTAGCCATGTAGCCAATAAGGTCTTCTCCTTTTCAGTCTTGCATCTGCAGTTATTTTACATTAACATAGTTGTGATTTTTTTTAGATGCCACAAACTGTGTAAACTTATGACACTGTGTTAGGGCAATACTGATAAAAAAATTAAGTCACAAAATTACAAAACTAAAGTCGCACAAGATTAAAGTCGAAATATTTTGAGAATAATGTCAGTACTGCAAGAATACAAGAATAAAGTCTCATATTATTATGAAAAAGTCATAATAATATGATTTTAGTCATAATGTTATGAGAATAAAGTTGCAATATTATGACTATTTTCATATGACAAAGTTTTTCTAGTAATATGATTTTATTCTCGTATGACTTTATACTCGTCATTTTCTGACTTTATTGTTGTAATTTTTAATTTTTTTTATTTTAATGCTCCATCGTAGTAAGCTCTGTTAATTTGTTGTAAAATTAGACTAATTTTACTCTCGTAATATTGTGACTTTTTTCTCATAATATGATTTTATTTTCATACAACTTTATTCTAGTAATTTTATGACTTCATTCTTGTAATTATATATATATATATATATATATATTTATTTTAGTATGGCCCTATCACTCTGCTGTAGTAAAACTAAATATTTTTTTTTTTTGTAAAATAAACCAAAACAAATTCACAGTAAAATTAGGCTCCAAGTATCTTTAAAGTGTTTTGCAGGATGTAAATCCTGAAGACAAGAAATACCACCATGCTTTTACTTAACCAGACTCATATTATAGACATAGCCCTTAACATAATAGGTATTGAAGCAGTACATTGAAAGATACATTTCACCTTGATTGCAGGACCAAACAGAAAAAGATGTAATTTTCATGGTAAATAGTCAACTTACTCTAACTAGCAAAGTTTTTGACAATTTTTGCAGCATAAACAGCCCAAAAACGTCCTGTCTACAAAGGTGAAGGGGTCACGGCAACAGATGAGCTCCTTTGATGCGTGCTGAGTCGACCTTTCTCATCATCACTGAATGAAAAACGCAGAAAAAAAAGTAGATGTCTAAATTGGAGCAGATGGAGTGTGAGTTTCTCCTCGCCGTGCACAGAGAGAAAGAATTTAGATGATAGCCCACAGCTAATCCACCACACATGGAAAACTCATTACTGCTTAAGAAGGTAGCATAAAAACTTGCTCCCCTGGTTGGAAAGAATTACCGTTCTGAAGGTGAAGACCTCGGCAAAAGCTGCATGATTTTCCCCATGTGTGAAATTTCTTTTGTGCACAAGTCAGCGGCTTTGACTCGTCTTTAATGATGGAAAGCTGACTGGTGGGGGGGACCTGCTGCTCCTGGGATACCCACTAGGGAACCAACAAGCAGTTAAACAACATCATGCATGCCAAGCAAAGACAGCAGCAACTTCAACTTAGCTGAATTGAGCTTCAGCTCCTTTCACTGTAGCGGGTGACATTTATTTATTTTTTTTTATCTGCGAGTCACTAACACAAACCTGTCAACAACAGTTGTGTAAAGCCTTGGAGATAAGCAAGAGAATAGCAATCACCATTCACTAATGCAAAACAGGAAGGCAAACCTTAACATTCAGGAGATATTTCAGTAAAAAAGGCTTTTCAAATTGTCATGTAATTGTGAAAATTAGGTTGTTATAGCTTTTTGAAAGCAAACAACCGGATAAAACCGCTGTTTTCTTTTCAATACCACAGTTTAATTTTAACATCTTGTTAAAAGTATGGACATTACAAGTGCATGCAGTTTCTTTCTAATCCAGTATGATACACGACCAGCTTTTAAGCTCTAAAGGAAGTGAAATTTTTGTGATTTAATACATATCCGCAGAGAAGACGTCTGGGCCAGCTGTGGAGCCTCTTTGCTGTTCCAGAGCCCAGTGGGAAACTCCTTCAAGTTTTCCTAATGCTTCTATGCCAAAGCCATATCAAACTGTGGCTTCAAAAAACAGCTGCTTTACCCTTTCTGATTTCTCATGACAAGAAAAATTTCAAGTTATTTGAGATATTTTGGAGTAATAACTGAAAAGGGTTTCAGTTTGGAAAATGGTGGAGTTGCAGTGCCTTGCAAAAGTATTCAAGCACATTCATTGTTTTTACAATTATTCACAAACTGTAATGCATTTCATTGGGATTTTATGTGATGAATTAACCCAGTGTAAAGTTTCAAAGTTTTTCAGAATGGAAATGAAGTAATCTGTGAAATTTTTGCAACAACTTGCCTTAATCTCCATAGAGATCACTTCTGTGCCATTTGCTTTCAGTCCAGAAAGTCTTCAGAGATTTGTTAGAAAAGATTAGTGAACAAAAAGCTTCATAATGAACAACGAACACAGCAGATAAAGTTAAGGAAAAATTTAAAGCAGTACCACAAGTTTTACAAACTTTGAATGTATCACAGATCATCAATCCATCATCTGCAAATAGAGAGAGCCAATGATAACTCTGGAGGAGATCTAAAGCTCAGGTATGTGAATCTGTTGACATGCCAACATATAGCTGTGAACTCCACAAATCTGGTTTTATGTGAAAGTACCAAAAAGAAAGACAACGATGAAAGAAGACCATAAAAATCAGTGAGTGCAGTTTGTTACGTTGCCACAAACATGTCAAAGATTGTCTTTTTTTGAGATGAAACTAAAATAGCTTTTGGCCTTCTGCAAAACTGCACCTCATATCAAACACTGTTGTGCTTCATGGTAGTGGCAGTATAATGCTGTGGGGCTGCTTTACTTCAACAGGGACCGGGAAGATGGACAATGGGTCTAGAGATGAAAATTAGCCTCTTCATAGGGAAGAGATGTTTTACTTTCAGCAGAAATACCTTAAACACAGAAAGAGCTGCAATAGGATTAACATCTAAGAGTATTTTCATTAGAATGACTCAGTCAATGTCTTGATCTAAAGCCAATTAAGACTCTTTTGGAAAGACTTCAAAATTGATCTTCACAGACACTCTTCATCCAATTTGACTGAACTTTAGTTATTTGTCGCAGAAAAAAATGGATAAAATGTTCAAAATACGTAAAGCTGGCAGAGGCATACCACAAAAACCTCACTGAAAAGTATCAACCCTATCAGATTTATTACTTATATCCACTTAACAATTATGCATCATTTTCTGTTGTTAAGCTCAAACCACATTGATGTGTTTGGTATGAATAGTTGTATTAGTAATATGCAACAAAAACAGTTTTTCTAGAGCCTTTTTGCCTAAACTCGTAGTAAACAGCAAAGAAGATTGGCTTTTCAGATGACAAGTGGGTTGCATTTTCTCCAAACAAACAGTCACCCTGCTGAGACTCTTGCTCCTTTGTGAAAACCACTTAAAGTCCTTTCACTTTCTACTGCGTCATCCGCATATTCACACAGGACAAGCAGCTTATATTCCTTCAAAATCCATTAATCTGTTATGAGAATCTCCCGTCCGGGGACTCGCTGCAGCACAAGCAATTAGGAACTCATTCACATTCCTGAATGCTGGAATGAAATTATTGAAGATTAGATTCTATCTCCATTAACGCCCCCATCACAGTCTCCTCCTCCTTCAGAGGGAAAGTGTTCACTCAACATAGAGGGACGAGAGTCACTGCGGCATCCAGTCAAGACGCACCACACAGCAGTAATGATGAGACTGTATAGAGCTGCTTCATGAAAGACTGAATGGTCACAATGGTTCAGCAACCACAATGGAGAAAGCTCAGGGGCCCCTGGGGCCAAAAATCTCTTATGCATCAAGCAAAACTGGCAAAATAGTATATATATCCAAAAACAACATATATGTATGCAATGAATGCCTTTTGAAAAGGTTGGAACTTACCTCCCAACGCTTGTTTCATAACGAAATTCATAATGATGGCTTTGGATTCCTTGCGTTCCTTATCCAATCGATGTTACATTCAATTGTTGCACAAAGTAGAATCCTGTGTTTCAGATCTAAAAGCAACAACAAAATAATAATTAGGCTTATTACCAGTTGATGGAAACTTTTTTTTTCCCCAAAAAAATACATAATTGATATTTCTGACCTCGGATAGTGAAAATAAATAAATAAATTGTAACTGGGCTTTCGTGAGCGTTCATTGCGCAAATTGAAGGACACAAAGGTCAATTATTCAACAGCATCCTGAATCAGCTGTTATCAAGGCTTAATTGTTAATCTTATTTGAAATGAGTTGAAGCTTTGTTCGGGTTATCACTCCCAATTAAACGAGTTTTAATGAGGCTCCACAGGACGGTCCGTTGTCACGCATGTGGACTAAACCACTCCTGTGTATTTATCAAGATCATGTGGTAAAACTTTCCATCTTCCATTGGAGGGACCCTGGACACAGCCATCCTACTCCGGGAAGAAAAGCTACTCCTAAACCACGTTAATCAGGCAAAAATATATTTTAAAAAAATCCTACCTGGTGCATGCATTCATTCAAAAAAATACATCCTGCAAATTTGCTCACAGAATCAACATTGCCAGACATGCAGATGGCGTAAAAGCACACATGCACTTCCTTGTACGATCAGAGTGGTTTCAGCACCAGCGCTACCCGGATAGCTCCACATGCAAAGCCGCCGATCAGCGCTGAAGCAGCCGCATCAAACATCGGTTTACCTCCGTCCGGCAGGTTACGGTCCACCTCAGCGAGCGGGGATCACAGAGCGGGGATCAGGCTGCAACACCGGCGAAGTTCTCCTGCAGCAGGCGGCAGAGGCGCGGGCTAATGACTGCTCGTCCCTCGCATCTCCGGCTCCAGGGGCTCGGGGAAAAAAATAAAAGAAGAAAAAAGGACGTCCTTGGTGCTTCCTCCTGCTCTCCGATTCGTCTGCACACACACTCACAAAAACACACGTAGGAAGAGAGAGAGAGAGGAGAGGAGGAGGAAGAAGTGGAGTGGAGTGGAGGGGGTGGTGGTTTGCAGCCGTGATGGGACCGTATCACATCCAGAGAGAAGCGTCCCACCATCGTCCTCCTGACCGACACAGAGAGATCAATTATTCAGCCCGGAGGCAGGCTGCCTGCTTCATTTCTGAAGGGAGAAGATGCAATCGGTTTATAGGCCACCTTTAAAATGCAGACTGTGGGAGAACATGTTGGCGTCTCTTGCTTTTTCAGCGCGTCTATTCGTTTCGCTCCCAGCTGGAGCTGCTAAAGGAAAATACACAATGTTCCAGTTGGGTGTCTTTAATGTTGCAATGAGTAGATCTGCTGTGTTGGTGCTGTTTTATAACATTCGGTGTTAAATTCAGATTACACCCCATGGTGCCATATTCGGGCAAGACTGGAAAAAAAGGAATCTTTTCTGTGTCAGATTCACCTCAAAGAATCATTCAGGACCCCCAACCCTCTGACACAAAAAGGAACAAGGAGGACTTGAATTTTAAACATTAACCATTAATAAAGAAATCATCATTTCGACCTCATTATCCAAACACCACTGTACCTAGATAAGCCTCTGTACTTTGTTTATGAGTATAGTCACAGCTAAAAACATGCATGCAACGAGATTTCAGAAAAAATGCTCTAAATAAGTCGGGTCTCTAATGTTTTCTAGAAAGGTGGCCCCAGTCTTTCAACTATTTTGACCTTTTATAGGTCCTACATTAGAGTGAACCAAGTCCCAACAAGATGCTTACATACATACTCCTATTTTTAAATGCACACTTCATTGGCAAGGACGCCATTAGCATTGTTTCTTTCCAGTATGCGGCATACAACTTCAATTACTTTTCTGTAATTCACATAGAGTCAGAATTATGTGTTATAAAATTTTATAGAACAATCACATAACTGTTGCCTTTACTTCTTAAAATAATTTTGACATGTAATTTAAGGCCTTGAATTTGGCCCTCTAATGTTAAAAAAAAATCTAATCTTTCTGAAACTCCACCTTCAGGAAGTCATCACAACAGTTTTCCTCTATTACCCCTTTAATTAAAAACATTTTAGCACTGAAAAGTAGCTCAGCAGATGTTGGCTGATTGCTCCTGGCTAGTCTAAAGGAGCTAGTTTTGGGAGGGCTGCACTGGGAGGCAGAAGCTTGGAAAGTTAGAAACTGCAGCTCTGAGGGGGAGGTGTGTCTTGAAGGTGGCACTAAGTCCAACCAGACTTTATGCCACCAGATGAGTGGTTGCATCTGTGCAACCATTCATCTTTGCACAGCTGAATGGTTGCCATGGAGATTAAATAATTTGTCAAACATGTATGTTTTTGATGAGGGATCATTGTAACATGACATAAAGCTAAAAAAAGGTCAGTTTTCCAGAAGACCGCCCCTTTAAACATAATGCTTCAAATATGAGAATGTGACAAAAACTCACCAATTTCAAGGCAATTTTATTTTATTTTTATTTTTTTTGTGGAATTAGCATAAGTTTTAAACAAGAAAAAACCCAAACTGAATTAGCATTAGACAGGACGTCAAACCAAAACTAGCCAAAAGAAAAACAACAGAACACCGAACAAATTCAAAGAAAGCAAAACCAGCTGAACATAACCAAAACAACAAACAAGACTACAAACTGTTTGCTGGGTAAAGAACCAGCAGCCACTGGGGTGAGGAAAACAGCCAGGTATAAATAGAATGGGAACGCTGGCCCAGGTGCTCACAATCCCAACACACACAGTTCACCTGCAGATAATCATGGGAAGACAAAAGAAGTTTATTATCCAAACACAGGTAGAGTGAATTTGGAATCCTGTTAACTTATGATTAAAATGCTAAAAAGCATTTTCTATTGAATTTATTGATTCATATTGTTTAATCTTGACATGCCCTTGTCTCATTAATCATATCAACCACCCATATATAAAACATTTTTAAAATATTTCTTCTAATATGAGTTTTTTTGATAGTTAATATTTCATAGACTTGTGTCTAAATTCTGCCTCTGGTCACAAAGAACAAAACTTTCTTTGCAGATTCTTGCAAAGGTTTTAAGCTGAAGTGTCTCATCTGTCCAAGTTCTGTTGTTTCTAAATTTAATTCACACTTGAACCTCAAAACTGACCTACAATAAAAACTGTGGAAACTCCAGTTGTTAAAGGAGCAACAGAAACATGACCTAAGTGTGTTGAGGTTGTGAGGACAGCGTGGAAGAGCTGAAGCAAACACTCATTGTCACAGACTTTCAAGACATTCATGTACACAGGTTCACTGTTAGGCACCAGATTCACCCTCTGGCTTTGACATTTCTTACTACATACAATCATATATAGCAGTAATATGTTCTTCTTTTATTTTTTATTGGTACAAAAATTATTTCAAGATGCTCTTAACGTGTTGAGTATTTGAATGGATTTCAAGATTTTACTAATTCAAAGTGCAAAGTAGCGGAAAAACAAGAAACTCTTTCCTCAGGTAGGAACTGTAAATGAATAAAAAGCCCATATCAAAATACTGCAAAAACACTAGATATTACCAAGTATTTTTGGTCTATTTTATAGTGCAAATGCCTTACTATACTCAAAATAAGACAAAACTAACTTGCAATCTTTCAGGAGCTTGTTTATGTCAATAATTACTTAATATTAATGAAGAAAAACTAGATATAAGTGAAATAATTTGCTAGTGGCACAAGACATTTTCTCATATTATAACTTAAAATGCAACAGATTATTTCACCATATAATAATATTTTATTGCAGTAGCTTACTCCACTGAAAACAAAAAAAAAAAAAGTAATTAAAGTACTTTTTTCAGCAGAAAGAAAGTCCACACTTAAAAGAAAATGTTTTCATTTAAATCGCCAGTGGTGCACACTAATTTGTTTTCCCAAGAAATCTATTTAAAGTAAAAGTATTCAATTTAATACTTAATCTTTATTTTAATTTTAGGTTTATAGGGAAATCTAATTGTGAATTTATTCAGTTAAACTTGATGTAAATTAGAATAATGCAGTAGGTCCAATTACATCTGTAAGGAAGATTATTTCTAAGGGATCAATTTACCTGTTTTGCTTTTTTTAATCACAATTGAAGATAATGTTACTAACCTTTTACATCCATACATTTATTGAGAGTGACAGATGTTTTCTTTTGTTTCTGCATGGCATGTTCTCACAGAACGCAAAACAGACAAGCATAGGATACAATGCAATAAATTCAGCTGCATATATTTGGTTTCCTTGGAAACATATCTGATTTCTGCAGATCCATTGGGCGGCACAGAACGAATTTATAATTATATATCAGCATTGAAAAGGTAACTTGGATACTTGGGGCCATCTGACAGCAGTCAAATCAAACCTTAAAAACATGATTATATTTTATTGAGAACAAAAATAAATTTGTTTTCCACAATGTTTTTATTAATCTCTCTTTAGCCTTTTTAATAAGAGTAAATTTCCTTCCTTTTCTGTTGCAACAGAAATTATAATCTTAATATCATTTGTAATAGAAACCTAATCTATTCGATTCACTTAATATTCTCAGACATGGAACTGCTTTAATGAGCGTTTGGTGTACCACGGGATAATTTAAAGAAAAAATCTAAATTACCTGTAGGGGAAAAGGACAAGTTTTTCCCTCTTAAGAAAAGAGAGACAAACTTAAAGAGTAACTTCTGCCAGCAGGAGCTTCATGATTTCTTCAGAGAGCCTCAAGTCCATTTAAAGGATGAGGAGAGATGAACCTTCTGGTGTCAGTTCTTATTGCCAATAATCTTTTCTTCAGTCAAGTCAGGTGAAAGGAAAAGACAAAATAAATAAATAAATGTTTTCCCCCACCTCACTTTTAAGCTCTGAGAGTTAATAAAAAGAGAAAGGTTATTTTTGAACTACAACATTTTGTGAATATCTGAATTTAGGGCCTGATTTGTAACATGTTTTCCTCATAAAGATGAACATACAAGTATGTCTCACATATCTTTAAATACATCAGCTAAGGCTTTGATAATGCTACTTTTGTTCATATTTAGCATGAAAGCAGAAAACTTTAGTCAATTTAGGTAAAAATTTACTTCAGACTTGAGCTGCACTCCATTTACTTTCTTAACATTTAGTTTTTTATTTAGATTTGCATTGGTAGATTTAAAACATAAAATAGCCTTTTAGTTTCAACATGGTGGATGTCAAAGAGCTGTAAGATGAAATCCTGCAGGTGTAGCTGGCTGATGGGGATTTAAAGAGCTGTTGGAGAGTTAGACTGATGATCAGTTTTCTTTATGAAGTCAAGACCTGTGTGTTTTTCCCCCCCTTTCAAGATCAGGTTTGTTTGGGGACTGTGAACTGTAACATGGTTCAAATGCACATGTGAATGCCAAGTGGACAGGAAGCTGCTCCAAAAGCAGGAAGTGCAATACAGCGCAGGGCATTCTGGGTAAATACAACCAAAACAAATGGGCAAATATAGTGTTAGCGGGAGAAACTTCTTGTAGTCTTTTGCCAAAATTAAAAGAGAAATCCTACAATGTCTAAACCTGACACCATTCTGTTTTTTGTTTACATTTTGTGAAAAAGGAAGTTGCACTCAATGTCTTCCTCTGTGGTTTTTGTGTCATTTCTTTCAGTGGTTCTTGGTGAAGCAGAGGTGAACAGGTTTTAAAGGGGATAATTTATTTTAAAGGTGCGGCATAAAAAGAACAGCATCAGCTGAAAATGTAACAAATTATGCTATTTAATTTATTTATGTAGCCTTTATGTCACCAGGAAAATCCCATTCAGATTAAAAATCTCTTTTGCAAGAAAATCCTGGCCTAGACTGGCAGCAGCACACAGAAATTACAGAACATACATAACAAAATCAGAAACACTGTCATAAATAAATACATTGAAAGATTCCTTAGTTGAAATATTTACAAACAGACAATTCTGTCTCAAAATCAGTCAGAATAGCCTTAAAAACATTAATGACAACAGAATCTTTTGCTCCATGAAGATGGAGCAGAAAACTGAAAAGATTTCTTTCCCAGTTTTGACCCTCATTCGAACCAAGTCTACCAGACTATTGGTATTTGCCCTCCTCTGTGTGAAGTTTATTTATGTTTCCCAACTTACCTACTATGTCTAAGTTCACTCTTCATGTTCTCTGTTCCTTCCAAGTTGAAGTCATTTTTTGGTTTCAATCCAGCCTCAGATCCTTCCTCCAAACCTCTCGGTGACAGATCTCTGAATCTCCTGCACTGCAGCTCCGTTTTTATCTCCAACACACTCTGTTCAAGACCTGGATCTCATAATCCATCTGCTCCTCTCCGACTGAATGCTAACCTCACTCTCCACAATCCATCACCAGAATCTCCTCTTCCCCCCAACTCTGGAACAATAAGCCATTCAAAGTCACGTCTCTCTTTAAGAGCTTTCTCCAGATTTTATCCCTCAACCTTCGTAGCAGCTTCTCTTTTCCTCCAGATGCCTGTAAGCCCCTTAGTTGTGCATATTTATAATTGATTACTCCAGCAAGAGTAAAAATGTATCTGGTTTGGAGGCTACTTAAGTACTGAGTAACTGTTCAAAACGTCTGATATAATATTTAAATTTGTGTTGTAAAATACGGAGACTAGAGGAAAATATGAACCAGGTTTCTATAAGACAAAAACAGAGAACATGTGAAAGATCTCAGCCAAAAAGACGTTGCACAAAGTAATAAGGGAAGATGTTTCAAGAACTGACACAATTTTTTAAAGATTTACAATAACTAAAGATTACTTTAATCCAGTTTTACCAGGATTAAAGTGTAGATGGAACTGTGTATAGTCTGTCTTTTTGCATCTATAATTCTATTTCCTTTTAAATCCCTGCTTTTATGTTCATTGCTTATTTGTTTGCTCTCTTTTTCATGCATGCCAGGACTAATTCTGCTGTCTTCTGGGAATCAGCCAGAACGCGTCAGCTCTGTTTGAACAATTTATTTTTACCATCAGTGGCCTCACATCCCACTGAGACCGAATGCAGCGCAGTGACAACCTCTTTGGTTACACACTGGACCACTTTTGCGGGTATTCCAGCAATCAAGAAGTCAAAAAATAAAACCCAGAACATGAAACCTCCTCAGAGCTTTGAATCAAAAGTCTGCTTCAGGAGAACCACCAGGAAAACCAGGAAAAGTTAGCCTACAAGAAAAACAAATTTCATTATTTTGTGCTATTGCATATAAAACAATATTGATATACATAAAGTTTATCTTATATTATTTGAATTTAAGATTCATTTGAAGAAGCAACATTACAGAGCCAATTTTATTGTGAACTTTATTGGTTGTAAATGTTTACCCCAGTCATGGCATCTGAAGGGAAAACAAATGAACATAAAGTGGCATGAAGCTGTATAATTAAAATAACCTACGTCTGTCATTTAATTACCACCAATCTGAACCACAGATATCCAGTTTTCATAACACTATCTGCACGTTTTCCCTCAAATTTTTACATTTAAATGTTTCCGTATTTTTTAAAGTCATCGTTAATATTTTATTTTTTATTCCCTGTGTTCTGTCAGTTTGAGCTTAACTCCCTCCAGTATTTCCTCCAGAAGACGTTTGAAACATCAACAAGAGCGTCAGACAGTATCTTAGTGAACTTGGAATGAACCTAAAGCATTAACTTTTTTCAGCTCAAGTTGTGGGAGAAAAAACTAAATAGTTCATTTTTAAACTACTTGAATATAACATGTCATTATTGTCCACATTATCAGTTGCTTATTAAAAAAACAACAACTTTGTAATAGCAGTGTTTCCATCTAATAAGAAAGACAATTAAAATCATGTGATAAGTCATTAAAAAACATCCTCCTACCACTTCCTGTCGTCGTCTTCGTCGTTTGCCGCAGTAACACCTGGTTGTTGGTCACATGACTCATGGATGCAAAAAAATCTTTTCCATTGCAGTTTTGCGAAATACACTAATTTCGACACTGTGAAAAAAATCATCTCATTTTGCACAAGAATTACAAGTTTTCATATTTTAATTGCCATGTTTCCATGAAGCAAATTTATTTTCATAATTCCAATTTACTCAATTTTATCGTCAATGGAAATGAAGCAAAAGACTTTTAACTCTTCAAGAAGTAGTAAGGCTCCATTTTGCATTTATTTTAAGTTATTTTGCATCATTTTGAAAGTCTGACATCTTTTTGGATGTGTGGAAGCATAATCCATCCATCCATCCATCCATCCATCCATCCATCCATCCATCCATCCATCCATCCATCCATCCATCCATCCATCCATTACAATATTTCATGTTTCTGTTGTATTTTCAATATCTCCTTCTGTTGCACACAAGACCTAAAATATCTCCAGTCCTTTTCTTTATTTTTCTGAGATTTTCTGCTTTCTTATTTTAATGTATTATTCAGTCTAGTCTCTTCGACTCTTCAGCTCAGTTTTAATGGCATACATTAGACAGAAGGACAAAGCAAGCCTTTCTACTCTTTCATACACTGAAGCACAATGAAATGGTCCAGGAAAGTGCTTACTCACTGCTGGTGGAACCTTGCTACCTTTTATCTTTTACATATAATGGAAAACTCTTCAACCACTAAAGTGTAAATGCCTTATAAATGGAGAAGGCTGAGTCATGAAACCATGTGATGATTTGGATACTTGTAAAAAGCATTATCCCAAGTGAATTAGAGAAATACATGTTTGGAAAATATGCAGTTTCACAATTCAACTTTTGAGTCTGAGAAATTTTCTTTCATTTAAAACATATTCCTTTCACTTATTTTGGTAATGACAGCAGCGGCTGGAGTGAATAAAAGCATCACGGCAGGCCAGCTTTGCCCTCATTAGCAGCGTGGTCGTGCTCTCAGTCGGCTGTTTCTCCAGCGGGAAACAAGCAGAGCAGGAAGGTGGATCAGGTGAGCTTTCCCCTGCATGTTTTCTCTTTCCACTGCCCTCCTCTGCAGTCCTTGTCCCTCTCCTTGAAGCCCGAGGTTGGACAGAAATGTCAGGAACACAAGGTGCCAGACAGGCTTCCGCCATCACTATGTGTTATGGTTCCTGTTCTCTCATTAGAAAGTATAACAGGGTTACTCTCCAAAATTAAATAAGGACTCTCTGATGATGTCTGAGTAGCCTCCTGACAATGCTTTTTATGCCTACTGAACCCTTTCCGGGTCAAAGATTATTTTTATTTTCATGCCTATCAGCTTAGTTCTTCTTATTTTGTAATAATCAAGGTTTCTTAATGATTTGCTGCTTTTTGTACTTCCATTTGGTTCTAAACAAACACTGAGCAGTTTTTTTTTGTTTTTTTTTAAGGAAAATTGCTTCAAAAACCTCCAGAATGTAAAGTCACCAATCAGCAGGCACTACCCATTGCCTAGCAACCCCAGCCAAACCCAGCCCGTTACTTAGCAACCCTAACAGAGTTCCGTTACCATCCAAAAGTCACTTGTTGCAATTTAATTTCCCCAGATAAATTCTAAAACGCAAATTTTCTTAGCTGTTTCTCAAATTTTGCATTGAATGAAGTTTGACGACGTCTGTGATGAAGTTTTGGTTGTCGATTGCTAAGGATTCTTCAAGTAGTTTAACGTTTATGTTCATGCTCTTATTTTGAAGTAGGTGTAGATTGTTTACTCAAAAATGTTCCATTTCCTCTCCTCACTGTTTCACTTTTTTCCCAAATAATTGTATTTCAAGCAAACATACAGGAACAACATAAAGCGTAGACTGCAGAGAACAAGATAGGAACACGAATACTATATCTAAGAGCAAAATAGAACATGTGAGTTAAATGAAGAAATTTGGAATTGGAAGAACATGGTATGTATTTATGTGACCTTCAACATGTTTACACATCCTGCTCACACACTAAACCAATTTTTGTAAATGCAAAGGTGAATATCGTAACTAGACACTTTAAAGATGATGTGCACCAAAAATCTTTGTCGTATGTTTATTTAAACACATTACTAACCTCTTCTTTGGGAGGTTTGTGGCAGTCTTCCTCTCGCCAAGGTAACAGCTCTATTCATGTGATAATTTACTCTAAACATGTGATACTGCATAAGTATTATCCAAACACTCTAAACTTTCAATATTTGCTGAACATTAACTGAAAATTTAATCAGTAAGCTTTTTGGAGTCCTTGAAAGTGAAATAAATTTCTTGGCCACTATTGTGACCTGTGGGTTTAAATGGGTTGAAAGACTCGGCGGCACCATTACAGATGCTGCATTATTATCCATACATGATAGTGCTTTATATTTTTTGTGGTGGCTTTTTTGTTTGAGAAAAGTGCTCTCTGAAATCAATAAAACTGTCTCCAGCTTGCCTGCATTTTGGCATTATAAATCCAGCTGGCATAATCAAATCATTTATTCATTGATCTGAAGTGAATTCAGTTAAATTAGGGAAAAAAGGCTTTGGCTGTGATATTAAATAAGCTGAAATGTTTAGTAAATTTGTAGAAATTTTAGTTTCTTTATGTCGGCACATTTTGTTTCTTCATTTTGTCATCTGGACAATTTGCTGAGTGACACTGGAGCATTAAATGCAATATTCAGGAAAACAGAATACGTGCATTTTGCTGCTGTGAGTGCGCTGTTTGTCGTCATACTTCTGCATCCTGAAATGTCAAACTGGGTGTTAATGTATTTAAACCCCTTTAGAATCTGCCCACCTCTATTAGGTTGTCTCTGTATTTATCTCTCTAAATAAAAGGCCTATACATTGAATATCTGTCAAGATAGTGCATTCAAATGCTTTCACAAATCTCAAAAAGAAGCACCTGGTTGCAACATAAACTTTAAAAGCTATTTATTTGTTTTCATAGATTCCTTCACAGTAATTGGTATCCATGGAACGTTGTTAAAAGGCTTAAAATAAATGTATCTTTGATACAATTGTGTAATTTTACAGTGAAAACTTTATTTTTCTAACTATCACAGGTGCTACACCTGCCACTATCTCCAAAAACCCAACGAAATATGTAAGAAAGTTTCAATAAATGTTAGGTTTTTAGGTTTATCTGGACTTTTAATTGGTAATCCATATTTTCATGTTTCACTGCTGTACAAACATGATATGCCAACTATTTTAGTCACTCTTCAAAATGCATTTTGCATTTTCCATGGAAACGGGAAAAGATGCCGTTGAAGTGTGTTTATTTTTATGAATTATGAAATAGCAGCAAGAGAAATAAATCGATGCCTTACTCTCAAATTGTTAAGAATTAATCATTCAAAAATCACTAAACAGAACATTTTTCTTAATGGTGATTTTCAAGTACAGGAAATATTTTTAAAAACATAAACAGTCCAATCAAACTGAGCCAACCCAAACATTTAAATATGTCACAGAGGGGGTGAAATATATATTTTAAAATTTTCTGCACTCTTCCCATTGCCTCTCCCAGAAATCATACTTTATAAGCAGTTCCTCACAGTGGAGAAAATAACTACATCTTCTAAACATGATAAATATTTATAAGCTACAGAATGTGTTTTCTTTGGAGGATGTCCTCTAATGACTTTTTTTGCATTCTTGTTGTGTTGAGCTTCATTTTTGCAAGAATTTTGTGCAAGTTAGACTTTGAGTTTTGTTATACAGTTTCAATGAAGTAAAATACACTAAAATTGTCTCCATAAATATTCAATTTCTTTACCTACCTTAGCTAGCATTTAATTACTCTTTTTATTGTATAATAGTGGATAATTTGAAACAAAATGCATTTCGAGACATTACGAATAAATTATAGTGGCTGTAGGATGGAAAAGAAACAAAACTGATCTGTCAAATATAGTTATTGCATTACATCTGTCAGCTTACAGACTTCACTATTGATAAAATGTGAAAATGAAAATATGTAAATGTATGTTTTCCCCATCTACTAAAATGCATTAATATGAAACGTGAAGATATTTTTAACTGGTGTTTTTGTTCATGATGGTTGATTTGGGCAAAATCTAGCAAAAATTGTGGTTAATAATCTTGTTCTGCTGGAGCTGCAGAAGTGCAAAACTATTCTAATAATTGTCAATCAGAAAAGGGATTATTGATCCTGTTCTTCTCATCCTTTAAAATAATCAGTTTAGATTGTATGCTTTTTTTTCATTAAATTTTTTTTTGTTTTTGATTTATCATTACCAAGTCAGATCATGACCAGAATTTTATCCTGACTGTCAATGCACTTTTACAAGTACTTGTACTTGTGACAATATTCCCATTGCCACAGCTGTTTCTTAGATGAATGTTCATCTTTTTTTCACATACAGTCAAATGCCAGTATGAAATTAATTCCATTTAATGACTTATAATGGATGACTAAAACCTTTCTGACCTAGAAGATAATATGGTTAATGGTTTTGTGAAGTTTCCAGAGACATTGGTAAAATATATGAAGTGTATTATAGTGAGCCAGCCAAAAAAATCTTACAATGAAACAACAGAAAATTGAATTATGAAGTCTGGAGGAAAGAAAACTGGACTTGGCTCCATGCAGGACTAGCATAAACATATTGTCACTATAAAGTTTGCTTGTTCCTCACTCTGGAAGAGAAGCATGGCATCAAGTTTTCAACATAAGAATTGAGTGTGTTGATTTAGATCTCTTGTTTTGTAAAGCTTTGACATGCTCATACCTATTTTAGGTTATTCTGATTTTCTTTAGGAATGAAAATAACATACTTCAAGAGCAGAATTACAATTCATGTTTTTCTAGCTTCTTGTGACCAATTATTACTAAGGATGACTTTGCAATTTGGATTAACAATTAGTACAGCTCGCATTATGAAACAGTCAAAAGCCTGCAAACATCCCCAAATGTATTGTTTCATAATAGACAATAGAGAAAAAATGAAAAAAAGATAAAACAGAATTTTACTCTGTCCAACCTTTCTGTTATCTGCCTTAAGTCTTGCGTTCTCTTTCTCGTATGCTGCAGATGTACCTCAACATGTTATAGATTATTCAGTTTGCCATTTAATAATTTTATACATATCTGTGCTTCATTCTAATTCTGATTAAGATCTTCCACTAAATTTTATCACTAAAGTGCTGCAGACACTTGGAAACACAAGTGACCGTTTGCAAAGCAGTTATGAATCTGCTAATGGGGTAGATCCACACACATTTATTCCTCAACGCAGGTCAACAAAAGCCAAGCATTATTATTATGCAAATACTAATTCAGCCTCTGTGTCTGAGGCATGGGCAGCAGTGGCAGCTCTCTCAGCACTCTAAGGCTAATGTAATATCACAGAGACATCTGAAGGCATCGTGGTTACATCTGAGCTCCCAAAAAGCTACAAATGGACTGAATTATGCTTTTATCAAAATGTATTTTCCCTCATTTCCTTTTTCCCCGAGTTTATTTTTTTCCAAAGCAGCAGACATGAAAGTCTTCATCTGAAACTCTTAGAGAAATCAATTTAAGAAGGCTGTACAGCCAAGGTCAAGGACGGAAAAATATTTTAAGCCAAAAATCAAAAAAAGAGGCAGTAAATTCTAGCTGCATGATTCTTAGCAATTTTGGTCAGTTCCTGGCAGTTCACTTTAAAAATAAATCCCTTTTTAAATTGTGAAACAGTTTGAGAATATCTTTCTAAATATATCAGCTGCAAATCCTGCTTGACAGGGTTGGCATTATGAATTAAAAGAGGCAGGAGAAGGGTTGGAGTCTTGTCATTGTTGCAGGTAAAATCATGTTATGTTTGTGCTTGAACCCCATGTGGAGCCAGTTCCTTTCAGCTGAATGCATTTCATTTTACCTCACATGAAAAGATGAGAAAACCCATTATGGACGGTCTTGTCATAGGAGAAGATAGAGGCTGCAAAGAAAAACAAAATGAGTAATCCCCATCCACTCTGCGTCTTTCTCCCTCTCTTACGTACTTATTTTCCTTCATCCTAGTATGGCTTACATTGAACATAAAATGGGAAGCCAGCAGCTCTATTAATGGACATTTCTCTCTTCAGCATCGCTACTTTTTGAAGATTATAACTGAGCTTCAGTAGATCTGGACAGTAAATCATAATTCCACTGCTCTCCTACAGAGCAGTCCTATTATAGAAAATAAGATCGAGCAAACGCCGACTTTTGTTTACAACATAGTGTCATTTTCATTAGCTACAAGCATCATAGAATAGAAACAAAAGCTTGAAAACACTTGTCTGTGCGTAATTAATTTATTTAACGTGTTTCATGTTGTGTACTCACTGAAATTAATTTTCAACAATTTTCTAATTTATTAAATATGACTAGAAATGCAGAATTGTGCTTCTCAGACGCATAAAGTCATCAGCTTTTCTTTTCAGATCTTACAGCAAGATTTGATTTTACAACCAAAACACATCAATAACTTATTATTTATAAAACTAACATGACAAATGGACTATAAGTTGAGTCAATTTTTAATTTATCACCATGTAATGTTCATACTAGCTGTAGTTGTTGCCAAAATAGATGTTTCTGTTGCCAACCTGGCAAGGAAAATATTTTATGTAAATTATTTTTAGTCATTTTACAATTCAGAGTAGCTTCTGGATCAGTGATTTTGACACAAATCTCTTATGTGTTTCATGTTCCACGCTCCAACATCATCTGTGTTTTGTTGCATGTGGAAAACTGACATTCCTTTAATGTCAACAGGCAGCAAACTGTAGTCACTCGCTGTGTGCTGTCAGTTCGAGGATACAAAGATCCTTGAGTTGTGTGATCCTCCCTGGGTTTTGTTCCAAAGCAAAACCAGCACTCTTTTCAAATCCTGGTCATTTGTGTTACTTTGCATTTAATCACTACACTGAAGCAAAGTAAAGAAAATGGGAAGATATATAATCTTTTCTCAAAAACTCCACTTGATTGGTAGAGTAGAGCTAATCAGTGCATCTCTTTGCTTGTGTGTTTAAGCGCTTTTTTGTGTTATTAAGTCATTTTAACCTTTTGTTTTTAGCAAGACAAATTAATCACTGTCCAGGGACAACAGATGAAAAAAAGACTTTCAGCCAATACTGTTGAAGTTGCAAAAAAATCTTAATTAATGTGCATTGTCCTACTAAATTAATTGAAAGTAAATTAAATAACAGTACCCTGCAATTTAATTTACATTGTACTGCAACAAATATAAAGTACAATCATTACAGATTCATAATTTGAAACGTATTACAACATAGAAAGATTAAACAAGTTGTAATGTGGTATTAATGTACATGTATACATACATACATACACACACACACACACACACACACACACACACACACAAACACACACACAACAGGGATTCCCCCACTCTATATATAAAACAGCCCTCCAGAGTCTA
This sequence comes from Alfaro cultratus, assembly GCA_903066825.1. Classification (NCBI taxonomy): domain Eukaryota; kingdom Metazoa; phylum Chordata; class Actinopteri; order Cyprinodontiformes; family Poeciliidae; genus Alfaro; species Alfaro cultratus. The sequence continues at coordinate 49 of CAEFZX010004727.1, read as the reverse complement.
GGTCACTCAGGCGTGAAAAACTCACAAAAAACAGAAAACAGGCAAAATA